>JAPYYW010000326.1:0-207548 GCA_030522545.1 Cremastinae sp. A BG-2022a | reverse complement strand
ATTCCACTCTTCTAGAAAAAAATGTTGTTCTGAAAGAATACACACTTTCATTACTTGGCGTCTTTTTTCAACTTTTGGAAAAAGTTTTTTTTAGATATAAAATAACAAGAAGGGTTGAATAAAAGAAAAATACAGATTTAGTTTTCTTACACTCGATAGTGCCCCGTCTCGGCAGGAAAAATGGTCGGCAGTGGCAAGTATCGAGAACGACGGAGGCACGGCAGTCGACGAGGCAATCGCTGTACGAGTACGTACTCGGAAATTCGTCTTTAAAAATGCACTTCCGTTTGTCGACAGGAACGGAGCGGATATCTTCCGTGCTGTAGAACGACGTCGCATCCAATTCGATGAAGGTTTCCGTTGCCGGCGACACGATAGTTTCACTGACTGAGCCGCTCAAATTGTCCGGATAATCGTGAGCATTGAAAATCGTCACCTAAAAGAGCCGAACTAATTTTACTTCTCGCTCATTTTCTTTCCATCTCCAATGTATTCCATTTCCCCAATACTTCTTTTATTCTCAAAAAATAAGAAGCGTAATTTATTCATGGAGTTCCTTCTCACTTTCCATCCTAATATAGGAAACATGGGATAATAGTAATCCTGGAGAAACGGTTCCATTACCAACGACAGCCCGTTCGTTATTCCAAGACCGTTTATGTACAATGCTGGCGGCACTATTTTAACCTTTTCGTCATTATCTCTATTAACAAAGAAATAATCACGTCACATTTTCTTCGAACAAACGTAATTAAAAATCATGCGAATCAACAAATTTTAATTATTCTTTTTCAAAGCTCACGTTGCTAAATCGTCTGGTTCTCGAGCATAATTGAACGTACAGCAGTAGCCATTCTGAGTTTTTCGAAACATAAAAATATCGGTACAATTTTGTCGTACGCCTTGCAAAAAGCAGGTCAACAATTCGTCAAAGCAGTTCGGTGATAACTGCGAACATTCATTCAGTCATAAATTTAAATAAATGCCAATCCTCCTTCGTAATATATGTATGTAGAATTTTTTTTTTACTCTTTTTATAATTTTTGTTACGTCGTATTCGCCCAGGTAATAGTCGGTCAACAATTTATTGACCAAATTGTTCATCTTCATATCCGGTTCATGATCGGTGTCGTGAAGATCCCCAAGTACTTGTAAAATTTCAGAAACCTCAAGAGCTTGTTTTTCCGTAATATTAGAGTTAATACTGAAATTAACCATACAAAATTGCACATTTAACTTTTGATTTTCAAAATGAATATATTTAACAAAAGAAAATTCATATTCGTACATTTCGTGGGCAAACCTGATCACAGCTTTCCGACTTATTCTGTTAACGTTGCATATTGCAATCCCTAAAATAATACTCGTAGATTAACAGGATCATTTCGAACAAAATATATTTATTTGAATAAGCATGCTGTAAAAAATGAACGTTCGAGGGATTTACCCGGGAATTCGAGATTTTTCGACGGATAATTGTTCGAATCGACAACTGTGACCACTGGTTCATCCAAGTATTCTCTATACTCACCATAAACTATGAAACCGAGTGAACAGATCGTCGTAACGTGAAAAATGATCCAAATTATTCTATAACGAATTGAAAAAAATTAAAAAGCATCTCGACAGTGTATTTTGTGTTTTTTTTTCGTGATCATTATTTATTTCGTCTCTGTGCTTTCAAGAAATCCAATACCTTTCGATCCAGGGCCGATGGGGCTCAACGAGATAACTGTATCCGACCAAGCTCGAGTTTTCGCAATAGTAACGCAAAAATTTGACGAAAGCGTCAAGAAAAGTATTCGCGTTGAAGCGCTCTCTCGTGACGACAGGCGCCCATGCAGACTCGTTGATAAATCTCGATTTTTTGTCAACTGCACCACTGACGGTTTCCATTTGTCACGTCACCGCGAGTACACAGACGCATAAATAAGCGAACGAAAAAAAGAAATTGAAAAAACGGGAAACGGGGGGAAAAAAATTAGAAAGAGAAATAAAGGAAGAGTGGAAGATGCATCGCGGACGCCAGTAAGCTCACGACTTGACGCGATTGACTCGTGGACGATTCCGAGCATTCGCTCTCTCACCTGTTCATAATTTCAGCTTTATATACGGAAGGTAAATATTAACTCGTCATAAAAATGTCGGTGCAGTTGCTTCGTAGTCATATCATGGGTGGCGAATCCCCCTTTCGAGCCAAGTGCCAATAATTTAAAAAAAAACAGACGTTAAGATCGTAAAAGGAAAGCAGGAAAAGGAGCGGAAAAAAATAAAATCGCGAAAGTATAGAGTACTCGGTGTACGGTAATACGCGTTCAGCAGGGGAGAAAAATTGTATCGTTGGTTTTACGCCGTCAGGTCTCGTGTAAATATTTAATAAAGTGCACAACCTTGCACCAGACCACAAGCTTTCATACACTCAGGAATCTCTCTCGTGTTTCCTCCATTTTTTAAATATACGTACACACACTTTTATACTCGAAAATACATGCAGACATACCACTTTGAAAGAGTAGTTTTTTTTCTTTCTGCCCGAAAATCTCACCGAGATCCGCGTATATGAAAACAAAAAGATTTGAGCGAATCGCGATATAGCAGGGTAATAAAAAGAACCTGACGACAATAAAGATAGATTTGAGAATAAATTTTAGAGTAAAAGAGTAAATTTTTAATCACCCCCGTAGTATTTCAATCATTTAGTTTAATTTTATCAATCATTTAGTTTAGTTAAATTTTGAGGTCAACACGAATGTTTTTTTCTCCCAAATTCTGCTCTTGAACTTTTCACTGTACATTTTTTTAACACAGTTTTTCTATTTTATTTAACGATACGTATGCACTTGGTTAATAATGTTAGTGAAGTATGAAATGAAATTCCAATGAAGAGCTTGCCGGAACTGGAAATTTGCGTACGGTGCTTTTCGTCGATTGTTCAAGGATCGTTGAACATTTATATAGGCTTGTCGAGAAGTGATTCCTATCGAGGATTGAGTGCTGGAATTACGACGTGTAATGTGAAAAAAGTGTGCTTAATTGGCCGATCGTTGACAAAGTTTGTGCTTGTCATTTTCAGACGCAGAGAATTTTCTTTTTTCCCCCGCCAATTGAGATAACGATCCAAAAGGAGCAACATCAATCATGAATTGTGAATAAGTGAATACCTTGTTCACGTCTGTAGTCAATTATTTGATAACAATCGACATTCAACTCGCTCGTTATACTCGTTATATCATTGTCCGATTTTTCACAACTAAGTAATTAAAGTTGGATCAGCATTGTAAAGTTGATTAATAAAAATTATCAAAACCAGGTAAAATGAAGAGAATTTCGTCATATTATATAGAGAACATTTTCCCATCGTGCGAACTATGCGACACCATTTTTGTACAAGAGTCACGTCAGGAACATCTGTCAGATTGCCCATCAGTTCTCACGTTCAAGAGCCGAACAGTTGACTATTTTTTTTGTTGACAAGGCGTACGCATGTAAATATTACAGTGAAATACGATGGACATGAAAAATTGGCCCTTCGTAGAAAATATTTATAAATTTATCGAGAAATATCTTCGTGATTTTTTTCGAAACGGACGGCTTCTCGTAAAGTTCATTTTTTGTTTCATTTTCAGACTTGTTTTACATTCTGGAACATATCAACGATTCAATCATACTGCGCCCTTTTTTTGTTGATCCACATTCAGCGAGTGGCATTTCAAGATTTGAGCGTAATTGTTAGCCGGTATTGCACGCGGGAGGGAGTTACCTCGATAACCGGAGGTCACGTAGTATATTTCATTCGCCTCGAGAGTAATGGTTCTGTGACTAATCGAGTGCATTAATTACTTTATGTATGGTCGAGCTACCCGAACGTAGAAAGTCGTACGGTCGGTGTGCGATTATGAAGGAGAGAGAAGTATTTCGCGAATGTTCGAGCTTTTAAAACGTTGCCGACGAAATTTAACTTTTCGAATAATGCACATAATATGTTAACTGTTGGAGCTCTTACTGCTGCCCTTTTTTATTTCGCGTGGATATCCACGCCTGTTTTTTTTTTCATCTCACAATGCGCCTCGGCTTTTACACAGTGCGGAGGATAATGATTGTGAAAAAGTTATTACAGCGCATTTAAAATTATTATTCCATTTGGCAGTTCGTGAGAGAAAAAGAAAAGTTATCAAATATGTTGAGGTTTAAAAGAGATTGAAGGGAAAGATGTGACATTTTTTCTCGTCGCGGGGGTGTCATGCATTCTCGAGAGCTGCAATCACGAAAACGTCGGACCTTGAGCTCGAGCAATTTGTTACGGTGTGATTATTTTCGAAGCAGAATAAAAACGGGCGAGGAGCGCGAAGATAAAGACGCGAGTCATCAAGAAAATGAAAAAAAAAGAAAAATGGAGAAAGAAATAAAAATAAAAAGAATCGCGAATTATCAACACAAACCGCAGCGTTGGGATACACTGGCTTCGTGTTCCAAAGACAATCAGAGAATAGCCGGAAGCTATCGTTATTATACTGGCAAGCTGACACGTTTTTCCTTCGTTTATTTTTTTCATGCCGCCCTGCGAGCCATCAGACATGCCATCATTTTTTCCGCTACGGATATTTTCCTCTCCTTTCTCGCCAGACTATTTTCTCTTATAAAAAAATAAGAACTCTCATAATTTTTGCTTTCTTTATTGCATAACTTTTGTTACAACTCGAGGAGAATTGTTATTCTCGATCACTTTCAAACGATCTTGTTCGAATGAGTTTCTTTTCGATGCGACATTAAATATATAAAGTTTGCGGAGAGTACCGGTGGAGAGTCATCGATCTCGAAGCACTTCGGCCTTAAGTAGCCGCGTAAATAGACTCCTTTCCTCCTTTTATTGGCCCTCAAATGTCAAAGAGACGTCGTCGCAGTGGATAGATAAAATTTTACGAGATTTCAGCGAGCGAAAAGGGGCTCGTACACGGCAGCGACCGAATGATTAATTAACTCGACGTCACCGACTCGATCGTTGATTTATATTTTTTATGCGCTCCACCGGTGATTCTCTCTTTTTTATTTTCGTCCTCTCGCATTTTTGCGATTTTTTTCCCGTACAATGAAAACGTTAATTAATCGGAAATTGTGCTCGTGAATTTATTTAATCAAGAGATATGATCGGTCTCGCTGGTAATTGTGAAAAAGAGACTCTAGCACGCTCGCTATATATACACATATACGTATGGAAAACGATATATTTTATCATATACGTATCTCATTCAGGAAAATTGTACGAGCAACGGTCTTTAAAAGGCATTAATATGAAATTTAATCGACCTTAATTATATAAGTAAAAGCATGCATGCATATTATACAATAAATATAAGTATACTGTGCATATAAATAAGTTTAAGAATACATATGAATCAAAAGAACGTGAAAAATCGATCTTCTTATCTGGAGCTATAAATATTATAATACGGTTGCCTTCATATTATATGGTAGCGAAGAATATAAAAAATGCATAAATTAAAATGAAGTTTCATCGAAAAATATAAATAACGGACTATGATAAGAATTTTGTTAAAAATTTTCACAATAAACCTTCTATATGCGAATTCATTTCACCATGTGTATATAAAAGTCGAGATATTTATTGTTAAAGGTCTCTATTCTCTATGCCATTCTACATAAAATATTTATACAAATTTTTAAGTATAATTTTGTTTCAAATAACTTTCATAACGATTCCTGTACTTTGAAATGGAATTCAATACTGATGAGTGCCAAAGAATACCAATTATTTCAGCTAAAAAAGAAACTGCAGCGCAGCATTGCGGTTGAAGAAAAATATAACGTCAGAAAGGAAGGAAGGAAGATGAGCATCTCGAGGCGGTCGATCGTTGAAGAGTGAGGAAAATAGTAAAGGAAGAAGATGAGAGAGGAGAAGAGCAGCTTTATTGCAATGATAATACGCTGTAACGGACTTTTTGTCCTTTAAACCCGTAATACCATAAAATATTCAAGGTCTGGCATCCAAGTACTATCAAGGGCTTTGCTTTTCCGATGATCTTATTACTCCGCGAACGGGTCTCCTCCGGCAAGGCTCTCATCGACTTGACTGCGATTCTCCCAGCGTAGCTTTCGTGCACCCTAATAAGAATTTGCATAAGAGTCGGGAACGTTGTGCTCGACAACTTTTCAAAAACCATTTTTATCGTATCAAACGTTCGAAGGAGAAAAAATAGTCCCTCGCGAACAACGAGAATCTTTTTGCAAATAAGTGGACATTTCTGCGCTTCAATAAAAAGTATAGTATAGAGCGCCCGCAGTACAAATGCAGTTCGGTATCGTTCCTATTAGCATTCGTTAATTTAAAAAAAAATTTGGGACGACTCGTCCGCGTTCATCGAAATCAAGGATAGGAACATCGAGAGCGAAAGAGCGAAAGGGGGTAAAAAGGTATCGATCGTCTCGCGAATACCGTGCATCGGTTGACCTCACTTCCGGAGAAAATAAATCGTTCGTCCTCGATATTTATTCCCTCGACATTGTGAAAATGTCGATGTGTGTACACGCGCGCGCGCACACACACACACACGAAGATGCATTTTTTTCCATACTCGTGTATATGTATGGACGTGTATGAATGTATATATGCGTAAGGATGTAGCTGAGAGCCAAGCATTGTCGCAAATTCGATAAGTCCTCCCGACCTCGTCCATCGCGAGGAGAAACGCTCCGAGCCAACCACACACGCCCGACAATCGTTCGAGCTTCGGGGGATAAGCGCCTCTAGCCTTTTCTACCATCAATATTGGTACTCTTCTTTTTGAACCTTTTATACCCTGATATTGACATTTCCTCTCACCCTCGCGCCCACTTCCTTTGCCCTCACTTTCGATCCGGCATAGATTTTTTTCTACTTAAAAAATTAGCGATCGCTGCTCCGACGTACAACTTCCCTTCCTCATTTATTATCCCGCACACATTAATATCGCATCAATCCCACATATATGTATATTAATAATGTTTTATGGGAGGTCTAAAAATACGTACGGTGATTTTTTAATTATTCAAGATATATCTGTCAATTTGGTTTATTGGTACAAATGATGTTTTATTTCTTTCTCGATTCAGGTGGGGTATCAATAATTCGATGAAATTTAATTGATGGGGAATTACGAGAGTTGTTGCTCGCCCGATCATTGCTAAATGTGAAATATGCGTAAATTCGTACACAAATTATTTCGACGCTGAACGCGCCCTGCGTAATTGCTCGGGAGGTGAATTGCACCTCTCACCGCCATCCTCTCGTCCCGCCATTCGTTTTCGTAAGCAGGCTATACGTAATAATGGCTAATTGATTGGAAATTATATCTTGTGTATCACTTTTCGTGATCGGCAATTCGGAAATTTCAACGAAAAAATACCACCAGCGCCAGGAGCGATATTCTTTAAAAAATATCACATCAAACACAAAGCGAACCAATTAAGAATAACAATAAGAGAGTTAATTGAGCTTTGGAAAGAATCTTATTAATTAATTATCTCCATTAATGAATAAAAATGGTATTCATATATAGATATTTTATTTAAAAATATCGATCAAAGTGTGGACACATTCGAATTGTTTTTTGAAATTGATGTGTCGAATATCACACGCGCTCTCGCATCGTTGCAACCTTCCGCCCGAATGCGTGGGCGTATGTGACTGGTCGCCGATTAGTTTCAAATTCGAATCAATTTTGCCGGCTGTCATTGAGGTATGCGACCACAACGAGAGTGAGAGTTCAACATAATTAGTAAACGCGTAACGATATCTCGACAAACCCTAATTACGCCGAAGTGTCAGCTGGAACAATTTATGTTCTCGGCTCGTTCATACTTGTATGACATTAATAACGTTTGATGAAACCATATATATTTTTCGTCGATAAAATTTCGTAATTTCCTGTGATTTAATTTTGCGCGCGGCTCACTGACTCTTCTGATGCAATATTTCATTAATCGACGAAAATAATGAAATTAAAATGAGACGTAATTTCTCTACGGTATCATTCAAGTTCAACAAGGCTTTGCTGGCAATGTTTCAACAAAATAAAAAAAGGAAAATAGCGGACAAAAAAAGGAATATAATGCAATTTTGTTCCAGTTCTTTGTCACGCGTAAGTAGGGCACACGGCCAAGCCCATTTGCATTTAAAACGTGAAAAGAGAGACCTCTCTTTTGGGAACCCCTTTATCTCCTTTCTCCCTCCAATTTAAACATCCAACTTTTTTTTCGCTTTCTCACTTCTTTTTCTGTCAATATGTTAATTAACAGTGACCCCGGACAAATATCCACAATTTCTGGATCATTCATTGATTACACAATTTTAAAAAAATTAGTAAATATTTCAATCATTGCATAACAATTAATTATCATAGAATTGCAGTTATAACTTTTGTTTCTTTATTTTTTCGTTTAACAACAAAATTTGTATTAATAACAATGGAACAAAGTGATATTAACGATTTATAATTAATATCATATCACGGTTTATACCGAGACGAAAAATTGAAAACTGCAATGCGAATTTGTAAAGATCGGAATAGTCTGCAATCACGAGATCTCACGTGATCTTCCATCATCATTTTTCCAACATTGCTAATGTTCGACGGGGAAAAAGGAGTGAAAATTACAAAGCAATTCTCGATTTTACTGAAGAAGAAAAAAAAATTGATGCATCCTCTCCTCTCGGTGGAGATAAGGAAAGAACAACTTCACTGGTCCGCTCGCTCACGAAAGTTCGAAAAGAATCAAATTTCAACGAGATAAACCGATTGTGAAAGAAGAATGCAGTTTAAAGTAGGAAAATTCTGTCGTTTTTTTTTCTCTCTCTCAATTTCTCTCTTTTTCTTTTTCAATCGGAAAGAGTCAAAGTTTGTGAAATTTATGGAGAAGCCATGGATTCCCTCGTTTTCCGATGGAATATTCGATAAATCTTTTCCTCTAAGGATCCGTATGTTTCCGCGTATATCCGTGTGTCCTCGACGTTACCGTGATTGTGTCGAAATTGAGAGTGTTCTCCCGTGAGATTTTCAAAAGCGAAACTTCGTGCGCCTCGTCTCGTCTTGGCTCTCCCCATTGGAACGACAACTCCGCGCTACTCCGACCGTGCGTACGCCGTTTCTATATTTCTTGAAAGTGAACACAGTAAATTGAATGCAATTAGTACGAATATTAGCAGAGAAAGGCAACTACCGGCGCAAACGACGTCTCTCGTGACCGCGACAAATCGTAAAATCGTTCACGTTCCTCCCGGCAACACTTGCAGCCAAATAAACTTTATTACCACCGGCGAATATTAAATTACGCGCGTGCATATAATACATTAATATTCATACGGATTATTCGGTGCGGTTTATTCGCTTTTCGAAAGTTTTCGAAATGGAGCGACTACACTTGGGAACGCGGTTGAACCTTCAATGGACCATTCATCCGAAGTAATGAAAATTCGAAAAATGCAATCGAACTCTCAGCACAAAAAATGCCAATTGTATACGTTGTATATAGAAATATTTTGTTTTTAGAGAAAATTTGAGGGGTTCTTAAAGTCGAAGCGAAGTTTCGCCTGGAGATTTTTAATGACGAATTTTTTGATGATCATACGGGCGTAAATTTGTCGTGGATCTTGCATCGACTGGTGAAGTGCGGCCTCGCGTTTCGTAAGGACGAGATTGTTCCACGGTGACCACACGTCGTCGGGACGAAAGCGCACGAGTATGAGACGATATAGGTCGTCGCATTCGGAAATTCCGGATTTACCGTGCCAAACGTAATTGACGAGGCGATAAATGATTCTCGAGTCGACGATCCAGGCAGGACTTTTATCGGCGGATCCCAAATTCTTCTCTCTTATTCTAAGATCCCGCAGCATTATCTCGTAAGGCTCGTAGACGATTTTGGCCTGTTTGCCCGGCTGAATTTTACGACAATTCTCGCAAGTCGTCAAAAGTTGGTAGCTCGGTGAAACGATGCGAGCCGAGAGGTCATCGATCGTTAAGAATCTTCCGCATCTACGGCAAATCCTCGAGAAAGTATCCTGCTTCCGGGTGGAATGCCGAGAAATTCGTGAATTATTATCGGGGGCGCGACGGTAACTCTCGTCCGGGGCGCAGAAATTCACGATCAGACGCAAGAGCGCCGCTGTCAAACGATTTCTCAACGACCCGGTCGTTTGTTCGTCACGGCTGATGGGATACAGCTCGATCTCCTGGTCGACCAGGCAGACGAGATATCGTCCGTGATCGCACGTGTGCCCCGACACGTACTTACGAAATATCTTAAGAATCTCGATTCTCGCGTTTCCGGTGATTCTTTCGTCGGTCAGTAAACGATAGAAATCACGGCACTCCCTCGCTCTCCTAACTCTGGGAGTATCGACGAGTATCTTTCCATTCGAGACACGCCAGACCTCCGGCTCGGCGATCCTGTCGAGATACTCCCGGCGCTTTCGTTCTTTTCTCTCGCCACGTACCCTCGCCCTTATCCTCTCGATCGATCGTAAAATTTCGATCTCCCGTCGCAGCGCGTTCGTCCTCGCCGCCAATTTACTCGCACCGAAAAAATCACGCTCCAACCTCGCATTCTCGTAAAATCGCCAGCGCTCGAGCACGCTCGCGACCATTTCAAAATCCGTACGATTCCTTGGCTCTACCGCATTCATTATCTCGAATTCGCTGGCGCGACAGCCCCGCAGCCGATGAATCTTTTCTGGCTTCGGTGGCGTCGGAGCACGTGTCTCGCGTGACAGGAGAGCCAAAGCTTTAATATCCATCCTCGCTCTGTAAGCTCTGCAACGTGTATTTCAAAAATTCCATTTTTTTTTTCTCTCTTATTACTCTGAACGAACAGTTTTATCATTCGAGGGAGAGTGTCTCGTTATTAACGAGCGTTTCTTAAAAATCACATGAGTATATCTATATACACTGAAAATATCAGTATTAATATCCTGACGAATTTTCAATGAGAATCGCGACGTCAATCTTAATATAATCAGAAAGAAAGATTTTATTTTATATTTTTTGTCATCAACTGAGAACAAATTTAAGAGGAAAATATTTAGTTGAGAAAATTGAATCAATGCAACACTTATTTATTTAAAATAATTAAACTTCAGACCAAAAAATTAGTTGTGTAACTCTGATTTAGTGCCAAAAACTATTTTTTTACTGTCTAGATTCAAAGTCTATGTATCTGTTAAAAGTTTGAATTCTCTTCGAAATAGTATACATAAAAGGAAAAAAGTAGATTTGAAGAACTCTTCAAATTCCCAGTATTGCTCAAATTCTTCATACTGTGATTTCAAACTATATAGAATAATGTTACATTATTGATAGATCTCGTTGAAATTTAATTTCTTAATCTTAGTCTATTTTTCAAAAGAATCAGTGTTTCTTTTTAAACCTTTCTTTTTATAACTAAAACTTACCTGTAGCATTTTTGTATCTTGATAGCAGCGTCCTCCTGCAGTCTGCATATTTAAATTAAAACGAGTGCTTCTTTGAATTATATACGAGTATCTTTTAATATAAGTTGAAATTTTTAATTTAAAAATCAATACTGCATGAATTGAAAGCTATTTCATTACCTCAACTGAGATCGAAAATATGTATACTTTATAGAGAACGAGAATAACGAAGGAAAATACGATTCGTATACTGACTATATATGAAGTGTAATAAATTCTATTCAATCTTCTGCACATATGGAGAACGATAGGGTATTTTCTAAGACGAAAGAGCAAACGAAAATACCTTCCCATATGTTCGATAAATCGAATAACCATATTATTTTAATTTTCCACATTTGTTACTTTTACCTCGTACAAAAAATCAAATATCTTTTCCGATAAAAATTTTCCTTCGCGCGAGTGCATTTGGTCCCGCAATTCCGAAGGAAATTAAAATCTTGGCATGCCGAACATACGTACCGTATATTTGACAATTTCGATACGATAAAAGATTAAATTTGAAAGTAGACCGAGACACGAATGTGTGGGAAGAGGAACGAGGTCGAATCGTCGTTTTTTGCAATTTTAACTCCTTCTCCTTCTTTTTTTTTCCTTTTAACCAATTTACTTTATTCTCGATCAGAATATTTTTCCTACGGGTTTTTATCTTGATTTAATCACGCTGAACGTTGTTTCGCGGTAACGAGAGTCAAGCCTCGTCCAATTTTATGAAGACATCGTCAATAAAAGTAGATAAATAATACGATTAATGGAAAATACCGTATTTCCATTTTCTTCTGGTTTATACATATGCATATATTTCCGAGTAAAAAGTCCGTTAATCTGTGTAACGAAATAAACTTGTATGGCACTTTGGAACGCGCGTCCCGACTAAACGGCGAGAAACATCAATTATTATTCATGTAATTTTTTTCCACTCGTTAGGCAAAAATAATGACCGAAAATTCGGTGAATTTGAAACTCGCGTCGTAGTATACGTAATTTGATTTTGGAGTACGAACTCGCGCGGGCGTATACCTTGATAAATTTGTCCAGGAAGCGTCAGGGAGTCGTGAGCGGTTGTCCGATAAGGTGAGCGCGGATTCTGATGCTCCGTTGTCATCTTTGGTGAAAGTTTGCGCCTCGGCGGGCCGGGGAGTTACCAATTTATCCCGGAGATCCGGCAAGCGGGACGTCTGAATCGCCCGCTCGCAAACGACGCTCGTGTACTCGGAGCGACGCGGTGCCATCAACACGCTTGTTGTCTTCGTACCAACACGAACGTCGCCTATATTTGCGATCACGTTCGAGCCCTGGGAGAAGGAAGAATCGTCCCTGTCTGCCTCCATTTCTCGTTTTTCCTCCTTCTCCTCCCTCCTTCTCTCTTTCTCTCTCATTCTCTTCTTTTTCCCTCTTGAATAAACGACGTTATCCCTCGGGCACGTTTGCGTGCGAGCGTCGTGATACTCCGTACCCGTGACGACATTTCTCCATCCACCGAGAAAAGGCTTTGCGAAGCAACGATCTTCTATCTCGACCACGATAACCATTTCCTCTAATCTCGAAAAGAAAAACGTTTTCTTGACGTTTCCACCTTCAATTTTTGAGTTCTCCTCGAAACGAATGCACCCAGAGAAAAGGACGATATATTTTTTACTCCTCGAAGACCATTTTGTTCGAAAAATTAATGTTTTTTTCTTTTCATATATACTGTTATCACAATTTGGAAAATTTTTACAATTTTTCATTAAAAATATTCCGTATACATGCATAAAAATGAAAACTAAAATTTATCGTCGTAATTTCTCTCAGCGTAACATTATGAGATTATCGAAACAAAAAAACTTGAAGGGCGAACTTTTTCATTTATTTTTAGTCATTAATTTTAATTAAAAAATAAATAATTATTTTTTCAGGCGTATCACGAGAAAAAAAAAAGATAACGTGTATACGTTCTTGGTGCAACTGGTGCAAGCCGATAAGATTATCGTGGTTCGTGGTTGCGTCTGACCACAATTGACCCTAACCACTAGGAAATGAGGGTAAAACGATGTCTGGCGTGAATTTAGTGAATGCGGTCGTAGAACGATGTTTCTATTGCGAAGAAAATAAGATTAGCTCATTCACGTTTAATTTTATGAATTGTTCAATTACTCCGAATTAATTATTTTCGTCAGGATTGATTGCTCGTTTTCAGTACGAATTTATCTTTCGTGCCAGCAACGAAGGAAATAAAGTTAATTTACACGTGTAAAATACAGAAAGTAGAAAAAAATGTACATAATATAAAAATTTGCCATTTTTTTTACTTAATAAATTGAAATAAATTTTAAATAATCCTTGAGTTTCTTATGCTCGGAGTCTCCAACTAGATTTAAATAGAAAACGTAATTTCATTGTCCATTTGCTCGAAAAACGTTATTTGTTTTATTTTAACGAACTTTCATTGCTGTTTATTCCGTGTCAAAACACAGTGAACAAATTTTCTCCACTAAAAAAAAAGTAAAAAATGTATACAAAAATTTGTTTTATTTTTGTAAACTTTTTTTTCAAACTTTTGGTTTTATCGAATAATTTTCTGCCTCGACAGACCGTCGCGGTGTGAGGATAAAAAATGGAGGAGTTGATCCTCCATTAATTTGGCACAGTTTGCTCGAAGCTTCCACGCGGAGTCGCGGAAGAAGAACTTCGTCCCACAATTCTTGCTCGGCGTTAATTATTTAAGTCCGTACCGTAACGCAACGAGGTCCGACTGGCAAAGCTTGGCTAACACACTCTTGTATTCTCAAAGGGTCGCATCGCTCCCGAGAATGCCAAGTACCGGTGGAAAATGGGCACACCTTCCTATCTGTTTAAACACGAATTTTCAAGGAAATGACCGGAAGGAAAACTTCTCTCTTCCTCAGCTCTACCTCACTCATTTGCAATTTTCCATTCTTCTTAACTTCACCGATCAAGTGTATTTAAAATGTAAATATTAAATTGTTGCGTTGACGTTTTTTTTTCAATGCCGAGGGAGAAATGAATATTGATTCCTTTTTTTTAATGGGAAATTCTACTTGTATCGAATAGGAGGTTTTACCAATAATTTGGATTTCGTTGAAGCCTGAGATTTAACCTCCCTCTAATATCGAAGCCCTTTAAACCTTTAAACACAAGCTGAACAACGTTCTGATGAGATTAATTACAAGTTACGGTTTTGGATCGACCGAGTTAGGCCGACGTAACGAGACTACCGAAAATCACGTACGAATACTGAACCGAATAAGCTCTCGTTCCGTTCTCGTAATACGAAGCTTTGCACTTACAGACTCGAGGGAAACTTCCAGTTGCCAGTGGATACCTGATGAACGTTTGGTCGATTTTTCCACATTTCCACACTAATTTTTCTCTCATTGCTCTATTTATTCATTTAATTCGAATAAAAATACTTTATATTGATCTCTCTTGTCGTAAACTTTCTGAAAGTTTCAAGAGCATTTATTCTTCATCTTTGGAAAGGTTGCTAAATTTCAGGTACAAATGGTACATAATCGTGTCTATCCTGTATCATGTAGTATCGTCCAGAGAGCCGGAACTTTTCTTCAAACCTAATCAGGTCTCTGCAAAAAAAAATTTAGTACCGTTCCGGAATCTTTTCTCCGAGAAATTACCGGGAAGTGATAAAAAAATAATAAGATCTTACTCGAAGTGTGTCTTGGCTATTTGATGAGCGAGGTATATTTTGTGCAACAAGCGTTTCGAGTAGAAGGACTCGAAATCCTTGACGAAATAATGAGTCTCGGCCTCTTCGCTCGTCAATAAAATGCAGTTCCACGGCGACCATTCCTCTTCGATGTTGAATCGGACTAGTCGCAGGTCGAATATATCGTCGTTCTCGCTCACGATGGAATGCCCGTGCCATATATTATTAACGAGGTGATAAATTCCTGGTTCTCTTATGACGTAGAGCAAACTCGAGTAACAGTTTCGTCGCTGCTCGTCCGCTCGTATGCCGTTCAGCAAAAACGTGTACGGTCCGTAGTCCGCTTTGTCAATGTTTTGCTGGCGCAGCCACGAGCAATCTACCGTTTCGAAAAAACGCCAACAATTTTGAGAAGGAACGTTTTGTGGGGAGAAAAACTTGCGATTACGTAAAATAGTAAGTTGAAGTAAAGAAACGTTTCCCAAATAAAAAAAAATACAAGGTATGAAAGTAAAATAATACAGATTGTAATTATTCACTCACTCAGACAAAAGGATAACTTTTTCATTCTGACGTGAGCCGAAAAACTCTCGCAGGGCAGCATCTTTAAGCAACCCTTGCACAATAATTTTCTCGTACTACGAGGAACAGACATGATTTCTTGGCTCAATGAATCATCGTCGACAACGCAGGTGCAACGTCCCATTTCTTTGACCACGTTCAAATACGCGACTGTCGAACGATAGTGTGAAATGTTTAGTAGAACTTCGGCTAAGCATTTATTATTCATTATTTTACCGGAGATTCTTTGACGCAAATTATTAAGCCACTTGCTCTCGACTCCACTCGACAGCAGAGCCATTTCCTGATAGAGAAGATTTATCAAGTTCTCGACGACAATGCAGCTGTGGTTCTTGAATGAATTCCTGAGTAAAATGAGCAACGCAATTCTTTCCTCGACTGTGTCATAGTCTGCCATCAAATTATCATAAAGTTTCTTGTATTCCCGAGCTTTTTGTACTCTCAGAGTGATCATCTCCACTTTCTTCGCCTTGTAACCGTGCCATTGGATGGGTTTGCAGTGAAACGTCAGGAATCGTAGACGCTCGTTTTCACGTCGCTCCAAAGAAGTCAAGAGACGCTGTTGTTCCAGGGATTTCAGCATGTCCGTCGTTTTCTCGAGAACGCGGCAGCTCTCGGCCTTCCTCGAGCCGGTGAATAAATTTTTCGATGCCTTTTCGAAGCACGAGATACGCCAGCGGTCGATCAGACTGAAAAGCTTGTCGAAGTCGCCTCGAACGCGAGGAAAAGTCTGACGTATTATTTCCTGCTCGTGACGCTTTCTGAATAAGGAATCATGATTTTCAACCTCGATGACGAAGTAGAGTGTATACAGCTCGTAAGAAAACCCACCGCAAAGTCCGAGCTCTCTCGGCCTCCAATTTTCTACACTCTTCTACTTTATTTCTGTATTGACGTGCCCATTTCTTGATATATTTCAGCAAACGGTAGGCCCGATAAAATTTTTGAATCCTTCGCGCGTGACCGTCCAGATCCAAACGCTTTGCCCGTTCTTCCGCATCCTCGTAATGTTTCGGAGTTATATGAACGTCCGTGGAGCTCGGAATGTACAGATCTTTTCTGCGAATAAAAATTGATTATTCATGGAACGAACTCGCTGCTTTTACCAAATAGAACTTTTTCGAAGTAACCTCGCTGTCTGCGTTGAGCTGTGACGAACTGTTTGACAGGTTACGTGGGACACTTCCACGCATTGGACGTCTCGGGTATGGGCGTCTTTCTTCACAACTCGTCTCGGATCTGTCTGCGACCATGCGTGCAGATATTCGATCTTTGTCAATTTGTTACGATATCCGCCCAGATACGGTTTGGAGATGCGACGATCCTCGATTTCGGTAATCACAACCATACTTTTTCAATTGGACGAATTGAAAATGAATAAAATATGAAGGACGAGGGTTGAAGATTTTTTTTTTACGATTTGACGTTATTTATTAATGCATATTTGCTACACCTCGAAAAACAGCCGCCAGGGACACATAGATCGTTTACGAGGAATTAAGATTTATGAACAAATGTACATATGCCGATTACGACTATGAAGGGAAATTGTCAATTGCGATCTCTGCGCTTTTTTTTTATTCTTCTGTCTCTCGTTCGCCGTTCTTGCGCTTGCTTTCTTCTGTTCGTGAAATAAATAGTTAATTTTGTTTCTACAATGTTAAGAGCGACCATTGCGTTTTTAAGACTATAGTTCAACAAATATTTCTGGACTTTTATTTTCATTTAATGATCACACAAGTTTAATTAATGGAAAGTGTTGATGACACGAGAAATCGAATATTGGCGGCTCTTTGGAATCTTTCTTATGCCCACCGGCTAATAGTTTTACCACGATGAAATTCGTCTTTGTTACTTTCAGGAGATCATTTATCTAAAAAACAAAAAAATACATTTTAATTCGTAAATCGATGAAAATTTAAATTTTCTGTCGCTAAATTATGTCGTTTATCAGATTGATTACCTCGTTTACAGTATTTGCATTTCCCGGACATAACGACAGGGCACAATCCAGCACATTTCTTGCTTTGTCAAAATGTTTGCAAGCCGCAAAATATTGTCTCTCACTCGACGATGCTCCATCCTGACATATTAAAGTTTATCTTGTTAAATTTAATCATTTATTCATTGTCTTAATACGTCAAAGTGTTTGGGCACTTACATTTCTTTTCTGCATCTGACAATTCGTTACGTCATAAAATTTTTGATAATCCGCAGCAGGTGGTATGAGTAACGACGCGAATGGCAATAAGCGATGCTCATATCTGACTCTTTCAGAGTCAAACTGGGATTCGGGTAATGGAATTTTACCATCCATTCGGAAGCCAATGAGAGCCTTGAAACGAAATAAAAAAATTGATGCAAATTGACGCTTTAGGCGTTGAAAATAAATTGAAATTGGGATTACCTTATAATATCCTCCACATATATTTTGCAGTGCTTGGTACATGAGCATTTCTAAGCTGAATGGTCTCGGTGCGACCTTTTTCTTTTTACTCTTCGCGCTTTTTTTGCCCCCTCTACCTTTGTGTGCCTCGCTGTGAGCCTCTTGTTCCATGAGAAATGTATCTGCTCTCGTGAGTGCCGACACGAGCCAACCATACAAAAACTGGTAGAGGTACCAGAAAATATAGTGATACTCGTGTACGGAATAGAGCTCAAGCTCGAAGCCGCTCAAGAGATACATTATCATAACCCTCAACGTATGATACAATATCCACGTCCCGAAGCAGGCCAAATGAGGTCTCGACGCATCATTTTTTAGCGACAGATTGTGCAAATGTTGATCTACCCGTTCGGCCTGTAAATAATCGTTTTTATTAAAAATTAATTTTTTTATTTCAATTCCTGTCGTACGGTCGAAGAGAAAAAAAAGCGCTATATTTTTGAACGAAGGACAAACCTCGTCGTGTAACGTTGCAAAATCTTCGAGCAGATGAGCAAGTTTGTCCCTCTGTCGCGCCCTGTTGTGACCACTAAGTTGCAACAGACTACCGAAAAGTGTACTACAGTGATTGAAAAAGCTATCGACGTACTCCTTCGCCTGTGGATTCTGCAGCAGTGTGCTTTTTGGCATCAGTGCTGGCGGAGCGGTGAAATTTCTCGCCGCGTCACGTAACACGTCGGTAAAATTTTGTGTACCAAATACGCGATTCGTTGGTAAATAAACTATTTGTAACATCGAACGCGACAATATACACGGACTCGAGCGTGAGAATTCTAAAAAGAAATCCTGAAAAATGAAAAGTGAATGACGAAAATCTTAACAAGATTGTAGTTTTTTTTTAATCCGAGACATTACAAAATATTTACCAATGCACTGTGGAATCCTGTACAACTGGAGATTTTTGTAACAGTTTTCAATCTGTTCAACAGCTCGTCCATGTACTCCAATGCTTCAACTCTAGGCTTTATTTTTGTATAGCGAGGAAAAGTCGGAGGCAGTAACCTCTGATTGACCATAGGATCAAATCCCATAATGCTCGGATGATTGGCTGAAAATAATTCGAAAGAATGATTACAAACAGCAAACGAAATAATATAATCAAAAATGTGCCCATGGTGAAACTTACAAATTTCGTCCGCTTTATCACCTCGATTGACTGTCTTTATCATTATTTGTATCATATCTGATGAATTTGCCAGAAGACGCTGACAATCTACAAGATTTTGTAGCAATTGTTCCTTTTTACTCATCAACGTCAATGTCTGATAAAACATCTTCGTGAATCTTATCCTAGTATAGAGCGCCAATCCATCATTATACTGAAAAACAGACAGGTTATTGCATAGAAATAAAAAGAGTGGTAGTATTGATATTGAGAATAAACCTTACTTGTTTTTCAGTGTCATCATCAACAGGTTTTATTCTACTCTTTTTGTGCAACTCTTCTTCAACTTCTCTAAGCATGGATATAGTCTTTTGCTCAGTAATATCCTGTTGCAGTCTATAGCCATAAGTGACACTTTGAAAATCCTCTTCTTCAAAGACCAGAGCCTTGTTGATACAATTTTTAATCAGTTCAATAATTTTATATATAGCGTAACAGAAAGTCTTGAGTGTTTTGTCAATAATCTGTCCTGGTTGATGGAGATAGAGATTGGTAAAAACAGTTTGCGCCAGACTGTGACCTTCCAGCCATGATACTATGCAAGCATATGTTGAGTCTATAATTCCAATAACTTCTGATGCACTTAAATTGTCCAATTTAATAGCCCCGGATTCTACAGCTTGCTCAAACGTATAAGATTTGTTGTTTCCTCTGTTGCAAAGCATTCCAGCGTCCATTTTTGGGTCCATCATCTCAATGGCTGACATCGCCTCAAAGAGGCCAAACAGACCATCGTGCAAGAGCTCACCAAGCTCCAGGTCTGTCAAAATATTTTTAATTATTTCCACTATGTGTCAAACTGTCAAAACTTGGAACTGTCAAAAGTTGGAAAAACATAATTGCACTTGAAACTTTTATTTCAAGTTTGAAAAAAAAAAATTATCTCTCTTTTTAAATACATAAATGTCCAAATAATCACAAAAAAATGTTAATGAATATCTTGCAATAAAAATAAATTAGTATGTGAAAACAAGACTAGTAGATATGTAAATTTTAGTCAGAAACAATGAAATGATAATAAAATCAACAATAATTACCTGTAATTGCATCGAAAAATTCTTTTGTAATGTCAACCCAATTATAGACATACTGGTCGAATCTGTAACACATATGGATCGTATAAACTAAGTTTTTTTTTTCTTTGACAGCACATTTATTGTAGATGTTTCACTCATCGTTCACGAACAGTCACAGATAAAGAGGTTATTTTTATAATTAATTGAATTTTTCAATATTTAATACTGATCAATATTTCCTAACATAATTAGGATGAAATTGTACGTTTAACTGAATTATTTTAATAGAATAGAGATTAAATGACTCACTGAGATTCCTTGTCATCAGTAACGTAAATTCGTTCACCAACCGAGGCTGCCATGTTTTTCCGACTGACCTGAACTTTCACGCAGTTTCGTATTTGTGTTTGTTTGTGATAACGAACGATCTACGATTGTCACCTTCGTTAAATTAGCTTCACGAATCACTTCCATGTAATTTTTTTTATACCAATCGCGTCAATAGTTTTTTAAACGTTTGAGATAGTTTATGAAAAAATAAAGAACGATTGAAAGTTCAAATTTTTTATGTAATGAGCACTTGAAAATTGTGTTAGGCTCACTGGAAGAATGGCGCTGCTGTTCATACGATCGCATATCTAAAAATTTATTCATAAATTGTAAATATTTCATTTGAAAAAATTTCATTCGACTTTTAAACTATACCAACTTTATTATTTCAAACGATTTTTGTCAATACAAAAACTTGCTCAATAATTCACTTGAAGCGTAATTCTGCATGATTATTACTAAGTGCGCGCCATTCGTACATTATTTTTAGTTGAATATGGTATCTCTCGAAGTATCAAACACATTATTTTTTCATTATTTTCTCGGATAGAGTTGCTATCGTGGCATAAAGCGCGTACAGGTAGTAAAGATTGTTTATAAAGATTATCAACATAATCATTAAATAATCGACGTTGGGATTCCACTGTTTTGGGTGATATAATTCGGTAAATGTAGTGTCTATGAATTATGACTACTTTGAACGTCGATAAGAAACTGGACGAAGTTTTGCGACTCTTTTTACAAACGAATTGCTACATCGTATCATCGACCTATCTTGATTTGCTCTTAACCCATATTTCGGATAAGTCGAATGAAAGTAAGTCACTCGTTTTTTAAACAAATTTTATTTTATTTCCTTAGCTCAAGTAGTCATTCCTGTAAATTTTCCCTAACCCTAAAACCATCGCTCCATTAACTTTGTTTACCTACGAAAACCAATTGTCTCTTTAATTTATTCAAACAGCTAATACTTCGAATGCAAATAGATACATTTACCGCTACTTGCACAGTCAGTGTTTGACATTGCCAATATTCAATTGTCGAAGTGGTAGTTAAAACTTTTTTTGGGGTAATTGGAGTCATTTTATCTTACCTAAAGTCATAGGTAATACTTAAATTGCTTTTTAATTGCCTTGTACATTGTAGGTGTGGAAAAATTGATGAAAGTATGCAAAAAGTTTTAGAAATTCGTGCCTCACTTTTAATGAAACGTAGTTTTTATGGTTTTGGATGAAAACTTTAAAAATTTTTTTTAAAACTTACGTTTTTATCTATATTTTTGCAGCTCAGCTATTGAGCCCGAAGCATATCGGCATCTATTCAAAATGGTTATTCGACTCTTCAGAAACAAAGCTGAGTCAGCCGTTGGCTGTATTTGCTTTGAGGCTAGCCGGCATTATAGGAAGAAAAGAAGAATATTTTCAAAATATCCAAGAAAGCAATATCATCAACAGACTTCGTTTGACATTAGATCTATCCCAGGATGACTTGCCAGCGCCTATTAAAATGGCCTATACCGTCATGCTATCCGACTTTGTAAATCATCAGAGCGGAAGAGCCTGGATCAGGAAAACCGGTGAAAGCCTCTTTTATAAATTAAAATTTATAAAACTCAAGCTCAAGTCTATAGCTTGTTATTTACGTTTTCAGCTGTTTGGCAGGACATTGTAAAATTTGCGCTCCGAAACCACACCCTGTACGTAACTCGAGAGAGCCAGCGTTTCATTAGCTCGTTACTGATTCAAGAATCTCAAAATCGAGAATTTTGTACTGCAGTAATACTCCGTATAGCAGAACCACTGCTGAAGGCAACAATAAACAGTGAACTGCGATCTACCTTGGAAGATCTTTACATGCACCAGAACAAGCATCTCTGTAACTCGTTGAATCTGATAACAAGCGTACTCGAGGAAACATTGTTTCTCTCGCTCGATAATACGATTCCTGATATGTTCGAAGATCTCACAAATCTCGAGTCTCGCATAAAAGCACTCTCCCAGGCCAGCATAAGCACCCAATTCTTTCAATACGTTAATAAACTCTGGATTCTCCTGAATATAAGAATACTTAAACAAGGTATCAGTCCTGGCAATAAAGTTGTCGACAAAGACATATTCATGAAATTCCAAGAAGGATTGCTCTTTTCCCAAATGTTACTATTGTCCAAAAAGTACATCATCGAGTTATCAAAAGGGCACAAAATGACTCTCATATATTGGACCAAAGTACAAAGCATTCAGAAATTTGATCTTCCGTTTCGTCACAAGTTTGAACATCAAGTGATTGCCTTACTGGTAAGAGATATTCATTTGCAATTCCCCAATTTTTGCAATTGAAAATATTCATCAAGTTGCTTTCGATTGGCAGGTAAATCCCTTGTGCATTTGCATAAGGTCAAAATACACCAAAGACCATGAATTTTTTGAGATGTTCATTGACAAATTGTTCGACGTAACTTGTCACGATGTACAGCGAATGATATACGCTACAAAACATATAATGTACGGCAATGACGACTTGCCGCTGGAGCAAATCTGTAAAGTAACAGTGGACATTCTGCTAGAAATCAAAGATGTTATGGACAGGGTAAGTACATCGGAAATGATTCAAGGATTCGATCGAACGGATAACATTGTTTCTGTGTTTCCAGGATTTAGCGGTTATCGCGTTTCAAATGATGTGCCATGTATTAAAAAATTATGTCCCGCAAACTTGTAAGTTCGAAATCGAGCAAAATGCGACCCAGGATCAGCAAGTAAGGCCGTCCAGAAAATCAATTCTCGATGGTGACCCTATAGTCGAGGTTCCCGTTTTATTGTCAGCTTTGTTGAACAGCATCACTCTCATGACTGAAAAATTCAAGTTCAAGTGGAAAGAGTGCGTCGAGACGACTTGCGTGCTGTTTTTAGCGGAGGGTATACTCAATCACACGGGCGTGCAACCCAAGGTGGCAAACCTTTCAATAACGGATAAACTCTCATTTGATGATGGAAAACTTGAAAAGCGAGCTAACTCGTTTTTATTATTTCAGATCTGCGTTCAAGCCCTAAAACTTTGTAAACTTGCGATTCAAGACTTTATGCCACCGAATCTGGCCTTACTGGTCGAGTGCGACAGTCAAATGAGCGGAATCGGTCCAACGCTCTACAAGAGGCTCCACGATCCAAACTGGGAAGTCCGCGACAGCGTTTTCGAGACTCTCAACACGATTGCCGCGATTTCCGAGGATAGTGAGTCGATTTTTAATCGATAATGCACTTTGTGCGCTAAAAATTCGAAAAGTGACCCTATCGTGGCGTGTGTCACGAGTAATTAATTATTTTTTTTTGTAATTTCCCGATTAGAATATCCAGCCTTTCAAGATTTCCTTCTTACCCATCAATTTCTCCAACTCGCATCGGACATTGCTCTTACTGATGGAGAGAGCTACGTCAGAGCATCGGCTCTCGAGTTTATATCAACCACCATTCGAATTAATAGACTCTGGGACGAAAAATTGAGCAAACTGGACTTGCCGGTGATTAAAAAAATTTACTGGTTAATCGAGTTCTCCTCTATTGCTGTACTAATTCTCGAATTATTTTTTCAGAACAATGCCATTACTCTATTGAGAAACGAGAGCGAAGGAATTGTTCGAAAAGAAGCTGTAATGCTAATAAAGGAACTCTATTTGTACAGAAAATGGCCGTAAGTTTAAATATTTATATAATAATATTATATAATATGTTAATATTTATATAATATGGACAATAATTATCTTAAGGGTGTATTTTGTTAAATCCTTAAAAAAGAGACGAAACCTCTAATAAATTAATCGGAATAGAGCGCAGAATGCGAAGTTGTTGCCAGTTATGTAAAATTTTCAAAAATTCTCCATAATTTTCGTTTTTGAGCGCAACATCCTTAAAGTTACGAGAATGGAATAAAAATAAAATTTTCTTGTTTACAGGAAAGCGGTGATGGACGCGATGAGCGCGGCGATGGCCGAGGCGGCCGTTCTCGACCTTCACTGGGAGGTCAAGGTCAACGCTCTCGAATACTGGCGTCACGTTATAAAATCTCATCTGACGGACCAGGGAATGCTCGACGGGTCATTTCCAAATATGACATTCTCCAAAGAGAACCGAAAAATCGTCGCTCTGAACGAGACAGAAATAAAGCGCCGATTGGACAAGGCGCTCGATGAGCTCGCGAAGCAAAGCTGCCTGGGTGTTCTGCTCGTAACTCTCGAGGACGAGAGCGATTTTGAGGTTTCTAAAGCGTCCGCCGCGATAATCATGAGACTGAAGAGCTTTTTGTTAAAGTATAAAGTGAACGAGCCGCAAAGGCCTTATTCTACGGACAAGGATAGCGCCATGTTGGAAAAAAATTTCGATAAAAGTCGTGCTTCCCCAGCCGATAAAGCGGACAGTCCGATGCGGCAGAACGCATCGAGCGTCATCGACGAGATCGTCGACTCGAACGACGTTAATCTTCTGGTACCGTTGTGCAAAAATTCGATGAAGGTCAACGGCGACAGCGGGGACAAAAAGACGGAAACTCTCAAGTTCATATCGACGGTAACGAAGGAGGACTTTTTGCGCTCGATCCTCAGCAACGACATCGAAGCTTACATAAAGGAGCGAAAACGCTGGCTCGAGACTTACACGTGCAGCTTCGAGTCGATACTCGACGATATAATAACAGCGCATCAAACACAAAACGTAAACTCGATGGATTGTTACTGAGTATTTTTTTTTTCTTTTTTGTTACGGCAGTATCGATAATCGCCACCATTTTGCACCATTTGCCATAAATTTTATCTTTTCGTTACACCGAACGGAAAAATGAACTATTTCTTTTCGGTAAATATTAGTTTATGGTTGAAATTGATATAACTTTTGTAAAATGATTGTTAAACGAATAAAGGGATAGAAATACGAAAATGATATTTTTGTCTCACGCACCTTTTGCGCGGACTGCGCGTTTCCGGTGTTTAGAGCCGTTGCGCAAAGTACAGGTTGCTCCAGTCACAGATTTCTCGTCACAAATAATTCACAGACACAATTTCACACACATTTTTCTTCGGCGTGCAAGAACTCGATAAGTATTTACGAAAATCAAAAAGCACTTTGGAAATTCGGAACAACAGTGAACAATAACGATCAAACCGCGAAAGATAGACCGATCGAAACGCGACTGAACGTGCAACGGTCGTCGATGCGTGCGCAGCGAGCACTAGTACGGCGAAGCGCCGCGAGACGCGTTACTCGCGGTACCGGCAGCATTTCACGCGCTACCTCCGGAAGATCGAGCAATTTCAGTATCACATCGCCGTTCGGCACGCGACAATGCTCCTTTGAACGATCGATCTCGCGATCGTCAATATTGTTCGGTTATTTGTACAGATCCGAGCTCTAATCGTCCATCGAAAACAAATACGATCGTTCGAAATCCAACGGTAGCGGAATACGTGTGAGAATTCTTTTTTAAACTCGGTCACGTGACTGTCGGAAAGAATACGATTGTATAAAAATTATATTCTAGACAATTCGCAAAGAGAAGAATCGCGGAGTTGGGTCGGACGGACGATAGCCGATCGGAATTAGTTCGAGGAGGAATCCGAGTCGCTCTTGCCAAGCGCGAGCCAAGTTAGTCGCGACTCGGAGATAAATAAAATGTCATTTTACTTCCGCGAAAAGCCGAGGTTCAGCGATAAACTGAAGGGAAAATCGGGCGATGAGTTTATGCAGGAACTGAAACAACAGTTCGAGGATGATAAGTCTTTTTTCGATCAGCCAACGACGAGAATCTCCAGAGATCCGTTCGAGCGGCACACCGGCTTCTCTAGGGTGAGTTTTAACTTTTGTTATATATTTTTTATCGATGCGCGATTATCGCTCGTACACGAAATCTTTCGAAACGCGGGCTTCGAGCCTCGAACTGGAATCGTCGAGCAGAATTTGTAACGAGTACGTGACGGAAAAGGGGAAAAAACATCGAGGCTTAAAAAAATAGAATCGATGGAGGCCGTAGCCTCGGCTCTCAAGGAAATAACTCTCAAGGCGTTCAAAACCTCGTGTCTTGACCGATTAATCGTCGCTCTCGGTGCAACCTTATTATCGTCGCGGTGTGTCTCCTCGCGAGCGATCGCAACGTCATATTTGGACATTAGGGAGAGACTCGGGCAAGGCGCCTCTGCACGGGAGCAATCTCGATCTTTCTTCTGTGCTCGAATTCCCATTTCCGTAGGACATCAAACAGGAAATATCGAGAACGACTGCCAGGAAGGATAAGAAACTCGTCTCCGAATTTTTCTACGTTAAAAATATTCCTCCGCTCCCTTCTTTTTTTTCTAGAAAAAGTTCAATTCTTTTTTTGGAGAGAAGGAGAATAGCGTTCGATAAATTTCTCGCTACAAACGACTGCCAGAATGGGTAAAAAACTGATTCCCAGATTTTCCTACGAAAAAAATATTTCCTTCTCGTCTTTTTTTCTACCAAGTATCCAATCTTTGTTTACTCTCTTAGAAAGAGTTGAAAAATATCTCGGGATGAATGACTGCCAGGAGATCGAAGAGTAGAAAATTCGTCTCCGGTTTTTCCTACGCGAAAAATATTTCTCGCTCGTCTTGTTCCAAACAAATATTGATTATTTATTTTCTTTTCTTCTTCTTTCGTGAGAAAAAAGAGTATTCGTTGGACGGATCGTGCCAACTGCGTCAATATAAAACGAATTCGACACTATTGTTCGCGTACGACGAGATTCGTCGGAGCTTTAGCGCGCGCGGTGGGGGGGGGGGATTGGAACGCGCCGGAGAGATATTGTCGATCGGAGGATGAGACGGCTCACCCCATCGCGAGGGAGCGAGTGTGTTGACCCTCGTCGGACTCCCCCGTTTTTGGAAGAGGGCAGATGGCAAGATGCCCCCCGAGTCCTCGCGATCGCGAGGGACGAGCTGCGACCAATTCCGTCAGTCGCATATAATGGCGAAGCATTTATTTTCTTGGCAGTATCGATCGAAATTGAGCGATGACTAAGACAATAAAAAGGTCGAAAAAGGGGAGTACTCGAGAGTGCACGATCGTTGCAACTGGGACGACGATAAGCCGGCCTTGTCGCGGCTCGTCTCTGCCAACGAATAAACGAGCCTCTGGCGCGCGTGCATCGTCGATTCCTGGACGCGCGGGCTCGATCTCGTCCGACGGGGCGGCGAGCGGAATTCGCGCTCTCGAGGCCAAGTTTCTTGGCGAAAGAGGCCACGCGCTCGGCGAGAACGAAGAAAAAGTACGGGACGAATATTTGGATAAAAGAATGAGCAATTTATTCGGAGATAAAGTTTATAGTGTGGCTTCAAGGCGAGACAATGCTCATCGAGCGACGAAAACAAGGAGAGAGCCGCACGGGAGCGAGACCGAGTCGAAAAATCGGGGATGAGTGCAAGGAGAGTCGCCGACGAGTCGCGTTCGCTCCGGGAGAGAAAGAGAGAGAGAGAGAGCGAAACTCTCAAAATAGCAACGATCGATCCTCGTTCACGCACTCGTAGCGAGAGCCTCGAATTCTCCTCTCCGATCTCCGAGCATAATAATCCTGGGCACGAGGTCGGGGAAAAGTCGATCAACGCGCCGGAAAAATAAAGGGCCTGCTTTCGAGCTCTCTTCCGTGTAACCCCCCCGTCGCGCCCAACGATCGCGTGTCCCTGTCCCATATATTCATGAAAACGCGGTGTGGATATCGGGCACGCTCTCTTCCACGAAATCGCTCGCTCGGCGAGCTTGACGTTGACGCGGAGAAAGATCCGGCGGCGACACTCGATACGCATTGTCCGGGACGCGTATATCTCGCTCTGGAGACGGAAATTAGACGAGAAAGCCTGAATGTTCCTGAGTGATTTGACCTTTCACGGCTATTTTCGCAGCGTCCCGCTGTTGACTCCTTCGTCGTCGGTAATTAACGCGAGTCACTCGACTATTTTTGGCACACTAAATATTCGATTTGGTCCCATCATCGACATTTGTACAGCGGTTGTCGCCATCGCCAGCGTTTACGGGATAGAGCCTGTTCGCTCTTCGCCGTCGCGAAACTTGAATTTGACTCTCGGCTCTCCATCCGATAAATATAACTCGGGAGAAAAATAAAGTTTCTTCGTCCGTGTCACGAGTCGACGCCACGAGAGACTCGCTCTCGAGCAACCCCTTCCCCCTTTTTTCCCGTTCGTATGTACTCTTTTATTTTTTCAAACCCTCGTTATTTCGTTTAAAAAATGGTGGCCTGTGAATTCTCGAAAAAAACGAACTCGAAAAATATCGGGTTTTCACCTCTTTGAGGCGACACGTGGATCCTGTGTCGAATCCGGAGCAAAAAATACTTTTTTGTGCAACATACCAAAAATAATTTTGGAACGAGCCCGTCAACTGCAATTGGGAACAAACTTTTTTTCATTACTCGTCGTTAGATAAAGTATTCGAAAATGGGAGGAAAAAATTAGTTTTGTTTTTTTCATTAGATCGTGAAATACACTGTAAAGTCTTTTGGACGAGATACATGTGCTGTTTCTGTACTCGGTCCACTTTCCACTCGAACCGGTAGATCTCGACCTAAAATTTAGATGTCATTTGAAGGTTGTACCATACCGTTTGTACCTTTCTACAAATATTGCTTCGAGTCCTCGTATTAAGTTATATTAAAATATCATTTAAGGTTTCATTGAAAATTTACATAATTCTTCTTTGATGTCATATAATCAAACAGTGTTAAATTTTCGTTAGATTCACCTCGACGGATTTGAGATCTTGTTGGTGAAAATCATAATTATCCTGAGCATTTTTGAGATATTCGAGAATTCGTGAAAAAAACTTTTGACAATTTTGAAAGATGCATCTCTTTCTATTTTTATCGAAAATTTTCAAGCGTAAAAACGTTTTTAAAATTTAGTAGCAATATAAATCATTGTTTATTTTATTTTGCACCAAGTTCTAGAACTCTGCAGACGAAAATTACTCCAAATTTTGAATTTTCATATTTCATGAATTGATAGAACATTTATGAATGTTTAAATATTTTTTACATTCTTAAATTATTTACATTTATTTGAGTCGTTACTTCAATTATTTTATCAAAAAGATATATCCGATTAAGCGCACGAAAAATTCCGAGAAAAAAGATAATTACCGAAAAATCATATTTCCCTGCGCTGTGCAAATGTTCAGCAATTAATCTTCATTTTCACAAATGCAAGCACCTTCTCAAGTCTGACCTTATATCTTTCTATCGAGTCGAACCAATCGGTGTATGATCCTGATACAAGAAAGTCACAGTTCATCGTTAACGAGTCGTGTCTAATTGAACCGAGATGAAAAAGCCAGTAGTAGTGGTCAGTAAGTAGCCAGTCTCGACTCAGTGCAGCCTCGTGGTGAAAAAAGACCGAGGAAATATTGCGTTAGTTCTTCGCTGAAAATGGACAGCATAACTGCCACGGATGTCGTTTGAGGTATTAGCTATATCGTAACACTGTTTATTTGAAATTTTAATGAAAATTCTAATAAAATATGAATCAAATAATTCAAGCGGTAAAACCCAAAAATTACACGTCACTGTGATATTGGAACTCTTCATCACAAAATAAACGATATTTTTACTGTACCAAAAATACAAAACCTTGGAGAAAATAATCAAAAAGATATGGTATCAAGATGAATTTCCTATCATATCGCTGATAACGTATTTTTACTCACATTTTCGTTCAATATATTTTGTACATTAATCGTTTCGCACAAATTTTATTCGTTGAGATGAGAATAAAACGAAAATGTTGAATACAAATTAAACTATTATATTACTGAAAATACAGCAATATTACTGAAAACTGAAAAACTCTGTGATGTACTTTGTTCTCACGGAAATAACTCCGCGAAAGAATAAAACGTATACGTTATCTATCTATCGAGTCTTGCAGGTTCTAACAAAATTGCTCGCGAGTGTGTACCCAAGATGTTATGCCAACAGATAGTTCGGTAATACCCGTTGGAAGATTCTTCCTCTCTCTCTCTCTCTCTCTCTCTCTCTCTCGACACGTGAATGACGCAATCCTCGAGGAATGCAACTTTCCCGCGAGACGTGTGAACTCGCTGTATGACAAACGCGACAGTAAACAATGGCTCCGTCGAGATAATAGACGTAAAAGATCGTTCTCTCGAACTTCCCGTAGAGAGAGAGAGAGAAGCGTCGAAGGGTTTCTGGACGAAATTTAAAAATTCGGAGCGGAGCGCGTGGTTCGAGGAGTTTCTCCGGCCTTGGGCGCACCTCGATAGCTCCGGTACGATTATTTTATTAAGGTCGCGCGTGTGGGCAAAGGCAACCTCGGAAAGGCGAAAAAGAAGTAGGCCAATTTGTGGCCAGGATTCCACGGAGGATCGTAAAAAATAACGAGCCGAGCACGCGCCTGGAAAAAGGAAGAGGATTCGAATGGAAAGTCGTGAATGAGCGCGATCCCGCATAGATCTCTCGAGGGCGTGACGTCACGAAGAGAGAGAGAGAGAGTCTCGCGATTGTCAGCCCGCTAACGGAAACGTCCGCGGCGCTGCGATCGCGTCGCGAGAACTCTCCGAGTCTCCTGAGCTCCTGATACTCGTATCGATCAGCGTAGATCATCGATCGTCATTATCGATCATCGCGCCCACCGCGATCGTCGATCGCTCGATCGACCACAAGTGAAAGTCGTCCCGGATCGTTTTTTTTTCTCCCGCCTGCACTTCCGCCAAATCGCTCGCTCTCGCTTTCTCACCTCGCAGACATTTCAAATGGAAATTCTCCCTCACGGAGCTCCTCAATTTTTCGCCTAGGATTCAAAATAATGAAACGAGAAAAAAAATAGGTCAGGTGCGAAATTCTGTTCTCAAGCTTTATTATTCTCGTGTTAAAAATTATTAGGCAACTTTAATACTCGAGAACATTTTTTACTACGAAATTAAATACAATTATATACAATAAATGATTCATTAACTTCAAATTAAAGTTTGTTTATAAGTAATGATTTTTTACATCTTCAGGATTTTAATCAGATTAAAATTAAAAAATTTTTATTAAAAATAAAAATACGATTCGTAACACTGAGCGAACGTGAAAAAACCAATTCTCCATCTATAAAAAAAGCAATCGTTTTGTATAAAATAAACAATTCTTTGCAAAAACGATTCATATATTATTAAATAAAAATTTAGAAAAATATGGAATGACAAAAAAAACCAACAATACGGGCTTTTTAAACTATTTATGATAAATGACGATAAAGTAAACAGAAACTGTGTATCGTAAACGCAAAAACATTGACAAGTTATTCCTAACCTTAATCATAAAAACAACTTTATTGAACAACTGAAAACAACAAGTTTAGATACGTATTTTTGGAAAATTTGCCGAAAAATTCTTTCACGTTTCAAAGAAACGTGGATAAACTTAAAATGCTTGACTACATAGATTTTGACTCTGAATTTTAAATCGAAGCTTTTAAAAGCTCGAGAGATGAGAAGGGTCGACGAGGGCCGTCACGGTTCTCGAAAGATTCCGATCAATCGCGTCGGGGGAGGATGGACAGACGACCTTGGCTGCGATCTCGCCTTGAGTACACCAATGTTGCTGCGATGTGGAGCAAGCCAAACAAGATTCGATCGAGAGCGATTCATCGGGGCAACTCTCGCGATCGCTCGTTATACGCGCTCTGCCCATTATTTTTCCAAGTTTCTCGCACGTGAGACACCGTTCCGAAAATACGTCGACGTGTCCCGCGTTACCTTATAAAAGCGAACGGACCTTTATTGCGATCGATCCGCGTGCAGGATGTTCGTCTACGAAAAAAAAAGCAAGGAGTAGTCGAAGGGAAACGCTATAAATGGTACGCAAGTTGAACGAGTTTCGTGCACGGTCGTTCGTGCGAACTCGTATACTTTCTCCGGCTCGTCAAACTCCCAAAAATCTCAAACCGACGCTCAAATTCAATTGTATGCAAAAAAAAATGATAAATGTAATCTGAACCGTCTCGATTGACAGAGGCAAAGATTCAAAGAGGTTATCTCGCTCCGTATATGGAAGATTGAGAAATTCACCGAAACGGTAAATTTGTTCGAATCTATAGGAAGTACACAATGGTCTATCTCCGTCGACCCGCAATGCCCGCGCTATTGGAAGTTTGCAGCAACTTCTAGAATCTCGTAGTGTACCACTGGCCCATATATACGTATCGTTCGAGAAGCTTCTGGCGGTTTCGTAGCGCCCACACCCTCGGAGCGAAGTCACACACACAGACGCCGGAGCGAGACGCGGGATTCGTCGGCGCGCGGCAGGCGTCGGTGTGTGCGAGCGTACGCTTCCTGTCGGTGAGCGAGAGCGGGAGTGCGCAAGCGCGGCTGGACTCGCTCTTTCCTTATATCAGTAGGATCGTGGTGGACGCGGACTGTCAGTAACGCCATCGACTCGAACGTATACGGATCGCATGCGTGTCATTCGTTTTCTCCCGACGAGAAACCGCAGTGCAAGAAGTGTTCTGTCAAAAAACAATATATATACTTTTGAACGAGTGAGACCGAAATACTGGGATTGTAACACGGACGATAGGGTTCCATCGGCACGAAGAAATCTCTCGTAAACGTATCGGCAATTGGCGGGCTGTAAGTGCGTTTGTTTTTACACCCGAGTGTGTTTTATCGTGCGTCTCAAAGTTACATAATACAAAGGAACGCGGCGGACGTTCGAAAGCGCTGTCACATCAGCGACGAGCGTCGAGCGACGGTCTTGTTAACGGCAGCGAGAAAATACACGAAATCTTTCTCGACCCGGTAATTGAAATTCTTTGAAAAAAAAAACAGTCACATAATCCGTTGGCGGAGAGAAAAGAAAAAGAGTTAGATAGAGCGAAAGCTCTAGAGTTAGATATTACTTGGACGCAGAGCGTTCAAAAAAAAATCGTCTTTCGTAAATTTCGGGCCAGCTGATTATCGCAGCACGCTTTGAACTTGCATTTTTATTTTGTTAATTTTCTGCCTGCTTGCAATCGGTCTCGCAAAACTACGTAACGAGACACGTTTGGAGAGCGCAAAGCACGTGCGCGTAAATTATTTGAAAATACGAGATTAAAAGGGGAAAAAGTACTTCGCCGGGCACCGTAAATATATAAAAATCGTTGAGGGGTTTGCAATTATGGATTCACCGGTCGTCGTGGACACCGCAAGCGAATTTGGACGAGGAATCGATCTGGACCGCGGGTTTTCCGTAAGTCCCTTTTTTTCGTACTTAAAACTCACCTCTGTCGAGTCTGTCACCTGCTGTTGCTTCAAAAGTTCGAGGTTATGAGCGAATCTCAAAATTTTCCGCATTGGCACGCTCTTCTCGGGGATTAGGAAGGGGATGAAATTTTCGATCGGGCTGCTCGAGATTTTACGCGCTTCGAGAACGTTCGAGACGAGAGAGAGAGAGAGAGCACGTTGCGCGGTCGGTACTTGGAAAACAAAGATACAGCTTGCGGTACGAATACCTGCATTCTTTTTATTTCTTTCTCGCGACTACCGTCACGCGCGCGGGCTCTTTTTTTCTTATTTTCTGACATAAATCGCTGAATCTACCGCAACCGCTACGTTTATCTCTCTAAAAAATGCACGCGACGACTGTGAGAAGGAGCATCATAGTTTCCTGGGAGTGAGAAAAAGAGTGAGACGTATGCTAATAATAATCGAGAATTGGAGAAGTCGCTCGGGCAGCGGCGAAACTCTGTTCGCGTGAATTCGTGAATTTCGCTCGAGGACGAACGTCTCGCGGCAGCGGATCAAAAACAAACGTGCGCGCTTGTTGATTATTTTCCAATAAATTTGCAACAGCCGGGGAGTAAAACCGCGAGTCTCGGAGAGAAAAAAAAATTCTCGGAATAAGCCCGTTTCTGCGTGACGAATCATTGTTTTGCCTTAAAAGGCGAACGGAGCGGCGTATTGAAATAACACCTCGCTTTCCGGTATACGGAGAGCGAGAGAGAAAGAGAGAGAAGGCTTTCGAACAATTTCGCTTCTCTCGTTCTCTTCCACCGTGCCTCCCCCCGAGGTCGCAGACCGATAACGCTCCGAGCGACACGTCGATGTATTTTCGTTGATGATCGAACGCCCGGAGTCTCGTGGCTCGGAACCAATCGGTATAGACGCGCAGATGTTTGCACCCGTATACACGCGTGCCTGCGTTACATTTTAACGGCCGGCGGGAAAAATATGAAACCGGTTTTGGTAATGGAAAAAAATGGGGGGAGCGGAGGGAAGGACCGTCGCCGGCAACCGCGCTCGTCATCGACGACGACGTGGATGACGAGTGCGAGACGCGACCGAGACTTGACAGTTGCCACGTGGGTGTACCGGGACTTTTTGTTCGCGTCTCTTCGCTATTTTTTATTCGGCGCTCCGTGACGTACACGCGGAAATTTTATTTTTGAATCGCCGACGTACGTCGGTCGACGATAAATTTTCGAGAAAAAAAATAAATATACAAAGAGAAAGAGAGAGAGAGAGAAAAGGATGCGGAATGTAAGAGCATGAAAGTTGCATCGTCGCTTCTCGCCGTGTCTCGGATTGATGGTGCCGATTCGCGCCGCCCACGCGCCCCGTGTGCGTCCATCGTCCGGGGGGCTACGTCATCGCAATGCGACGAGCGGGCGCGTGGCCCGCGTGTGCGAACTCGTCCGGGAGAGGGAGACAAAAAAGTGTGTAGATCCCGCGGAAATCCTCATAAAAGGCGAGGTGATCCAACGGAATGTAACGCGCTTACCGCACGATGAAAATTCCATCTCGCGAGACGCGCCAACCGTAATGGCGACTATATTCGCGTTTTATCGCTCGTTTATTCGATTTCGAATCGAATAATGCTCGCGTAGACATTAAATCTCCAGACTCGCGGGAGCAAGAAGAAGAAAAAAATAATACATAATAATAATAACGACACGAAGATAAAAGCGTGTTGTAAAATGTAATAGAAAAAAAAGGCTTTTTCGAAACGTGGTATCTTAAGATTGATTTTTAAAATTGTTTTTTTTTCGTTGATTTCTCGTTTCAGGGCTTTCCGTTCGAGGATAGCGAGGGTTTCGGTCGTCGGAGCAACAGTGACATAAGATCGCACCTGGACGACCTGGCCGCCAGGCACCCGGAATTGGCGGACCATTTGCTGGGCTCGGCCTGGGGCGAAATTCCGGCGTTTCACAACACGGGAAGCCTGAGAAACAGAAGGCGCCGCGACTCGGGTAATTCATCGGGATACCACCAGCAGGGACATCCGGAGGAGGACGCGAGGAGTCAGACGAGCGGAAGCAGCGCCGCGAGCGGGGCGAGCTCCCACGGCGAGCCGTCTTCGAGCGAGAGGCAAGAATCTGTTGGGCAGGAGAGACGACGAAATCCGATATCGCAGTACGGTTTGCGGAACACGGTCGACATCGGGCAGCATCGTCACGACATGGACAACGAGAGAACGAGCGAGGCTCGTGGCCAGAGATCGATGTCGGCGCCGCCGGAGAATCGTCAACAGAGCGAGGCCTCGGTGCCGAAGCCATCCGAGCAGCAAAATTCACAGACTCCGAACCAACGGTTCGTCTCGAGAGTCGACATAACGCCACAATTCGTTCAACCCGGGGGAGCTGGTGATAATAAGCCCGCGACGAATCAACAGCAAAAGCCACCCCAGCAACAGCAGCAGAGCAACGTCAGACACATACCGATCTTCGTGGAGGGCCGCGACGAGCCGGTTATCCCGAAAAATATCGACCACGACGAGAGCGACGGTCCCGCCTGGTCGTACTCGAAACCAACGAGAACGGAGTCACCGCCGCACTTCAACAATTCACATTTCAACCCGCCGCCACAGTTTCACAGACCGTCACACTTTAACCAGCATTATGCCGGTGGAAGACCCAGAGATTGGTTCGACGAAGATATTTTCACTCCCCAGGGGGCCAACAGTTTTTTCCACCCTGGAGTGAGGAGGCAACAGCAGCCCTTCGCCTCGCAGAGTCCTCCTCGTCAGCAAAATTTTAGGCAACAGAACGAGAAGCCGTTCTACAGTCAACGGGCTCCTCAGCAGCAGCAGCCGCAACAACAACAGCAGCAACCGCAACAACAGCAGCAGCAACCACAACAGCAGCAGCAACCACAACAGCAGCAACCTCCGGCAGAACCACCGAGAAAGCAGACGCAACCGAAAGACCCTCTAGAAAAAGTGGCCGAAGTGCAGAAGGAGATCGACTCGTTGCACGAGCAGGTCGTCAGCTGGAACGGAACGTCGCGAAAGGACAAGCAGTACATCTATCTCGACGAGATGCTAACTCGCGAGCTCATAAAGCTCGACGACATCGAGACCGAGGGCAAGGAGAACGTTAGACAAGCGCGAAAGAACGCGATAAAGAGCATTCAAGGGTCCATCAGTTTGCTCGAGTCCAAGGCTCCGTCCAGTGAACAGCAGCAGCCACAAGAGAACATGGAGGTTCAGCAAGAAACAGAGTCTCAAGAAAATCCTGCGGCGTCTGTAGAAAACAATGAGCAGACCGAGGTAACGAACCAAATCGGAGATTCGGAGCAACAGGAACAAACGTCCGAGGCTCCCCAGGCTTCACCAACCAAAGATCAAGCTCCCGCGCTGCCCGAGGTCAGCGATACGACGGAGGAACTGGTCGCCCAGACTGAAAACATCGTCGTCGACGAACCCAATTCATCTAGTCAGCAAAACAACGTTGAGATGGATGTAGCACCGCCCGTGACCAAAGTATCGTCGGTAGGTTCGATGGAGGTACAAGCGAGTACGGAGACGGAACAGCAGACGCCGGCCGCGGAAACGACAGAGGCGGCGGCTGCGCCAGTAACGTCCATGGAAGTGGAAGCTCCGGCGAAACCTAAAAGTCCAAAAAAAGGCCGAAAAACGAAGAAGCAGCAGCAGCAGCAACAACAAACCGTCTCTGAGAGCGCAATTCCACTTCCAGCTCCGGAATCTCAATAAGTTTTACCGTCGAAAAATAGCGAGGCAACGGGGATTCTATATATTCGAGAGTCTGCTGTTAGTTTCGCCGGACGTCGAACCTTCGTCACGTGAACAATTCACTGACATGCGGGCAAAACATGAGGAGCGAATTGAAAATCAATCGCTGTTGCCTTTGTAAAAAAATCTGGATACAACGCACTCTTTTTTTTTAAAGGTGGCAATCCACGATTAATTTTGAGTGGCTGCCCAGCCCGCGCTCTGAAGCACTTGAATGAACGTTGATTCGAGTTTTTCACACTCGAGCTTATGAAACTGTTCGCGATAAGTTATTATTCGTTTGTGATGCCGTTGTCAGCATTTTTTTTTCTTCTTAGCCAGAAGGCCTTTATCCAAAGGCTGAGTGAGAATGAAATATACTCCAACATCATAAAATTTTTAAAGTTCGTAACGTTGATCTGGCTCGGTAATTGAAAAAAAAAAAGAAATATCCCATGTTACTCTGAAGCCACGGGCTTCGTATCGTCGTGATCTATGCTAGCGAAATAATAAATAATTATTATAAAATAAAGTGTAATAAGTGCAGAATGTATAATTTAAATACAACGATGATAATTCTTGTTTTATTATTTCTTTGTCTAATTTATTTTGTATGCGTATGTTGCGTTTATAGTAAATGATATTTATAGCCAGAAAGCTGACGTAAAACATTTTTTGTAACATCCTTCTCATCGTTTTAGCATTTTATTATTCGGACATACAAAAAAATGGTCGAAGCGGTTGAGAAAAACAACTTCGGATGGCAATTCTCGACTATACTGTATTTTCGTAAAATAAGACACTTGTTATTTATTGCAGAAAGTAGCAGGTTGTTGTGGCATTAACGAATTCGCTGCAAGTCATCTTCAGATTTATCAATTTTGCAACACACGCAGTTGCAAATATGAGAAGATATTTTCTAGCCTTTTAATCGTTGTCTCAGTTAACAAGAGTGTGCGGCTACTGTATTCTCTCTGCGTGTTGCGCGTCTGGCAAAGGGAACACATTCGCACGTTTCTGGCTCGCTCGCCAGCGTCGACCAACAAATGGCTTGCTCAATTTTTTATCCTTCGGAGTCCGAAAAGCGGCACGATGCGAGGAATGCTTCAGCATTCTGCACCGCCGTGCCGACAAATTCGGCCATTGGCACCGAAATCATCCGTACAACTCCAAGATGTAACAATCTTAAGATCGCTGCTGCATGCACACCGTTACCGTTTAAATATTAAAATCGAAAATACATTATTTCATCACAGTGCAGAAAGGAATTACATAATTTTGCCGTTTCTTTTTTTCTCTTTAAAGTGCTAAACAATATTCGTCAAATCAATTATCGACTCGCGAGTCGAGTTAATTTTATTATTTCACAGCTTTCACCAAATTAAGGTTACATCCACCGTGTCTTTTGCAAGCGGAAAATGCGAGTAGTTTAGAAATTGAAGAGGCAACTAAGAGTTGGCACGCTTCTGTATAACGAGAGTACTATAAATAAATGTGTCGGCGAGGCATGCGTGTAAGGTGCACACTTTCGTATACAACTCCTCGTGTGTGCTCGCTCTCATGCTACTACCCGCTGGTATCGGTGCTCGAGAAATGGGGGTGTAGGAGTTTTTGCGTCGCGACGACGTCGACGTTGCGTCTCTGGGGAAATCCGGAGCTCGACCGTATTAAATCCTATCGTCTCGACGCACACACATGCAGATCCGATGAATCATGAAATATTCTTACTGGGAATACAGTTTTTTTTTCTGATTTTTTTTCATTTCACCTTCACCGTGCGTGTCCTGAAAAAATGTTTCACGGTACGAATGTTTCCGAGGCGAAGGATGCAATGGAGCCAACGAAACGTCCAATCGCGCAAGACGATGTCTCGCTCCACAGTTCACAAATTGTGCATGCTCCCGTTCGTTTCTCGTAAATGAAATATTTTGGAATTTCACATCTTTTTGTGAAATTGCAGCTCATCTTCGTCGTGGGACTCGTTAAAACATTTTCCACAGTACAGATCGAGGCAAGCGGAACAACGGAACAAGCGATCCGTCTCGTCGCACATGCAACAAGACGGCTTGGATTCATCCGAATCCGCGGATTTGTCATCCTGCAAAAAATAAATCGTTGGTCCATTGTACCGAAAATAACGGCTGGAAAACGGAATTTTGAGAGAGAAAAAAATAAACCTGGTTATTATCATCTTCCATTTCTAGTTCTTCGAGTTCATCGGCCTCGTATTTTGCTTCCAAAGCAGCCTCAGCCAAAGCCTTTTGGATCATTCTCTTAGTCACTGTTTCCTCATCGTCGTCCATCTCGGAGGGTCGCGACGAGTATTGTTTTTCGGGATCGAATCCTTTCAGCGCGTTCAACTTCTGCTCCACTTCCATCGCTGCATCGCTACCGGATGACAAGTTCATTCTCTCTGCATACTCTCTTATAAGATCGTCCGTTTTTTGTTGATCCGTTCTCGTGTCTACTTGGTGAATCTGAAATTTGTAATAAATCGTACAGTTTGAAGAATAATTTTACCAAAATCAATAATATGAAGCTATAAGAAAACAAATGCATCAATTTTATACATTTATAGGCTGTTGGCTCATATCCGGGTCTTGATCTTTCAAAAGTGCCAATCTTCTCTGTATATCCTCCGTTGTTGCCGGTGGTCCCTCTTTGTCGCTGTCCTTCAACTTTTTTAGTCGATCGACTATGACTTGATCCACAGGTTCTAAACCGGACTTCAAATTTTCCCAGTGTCCTTGAGGCTCGTAAATGACTATTGGCGGTTTGGCAGGATTTTCCAGCAACTCCAGCCTAGAGAATGAGACCTTGTTAAAATGACCTTCACAAAAAATGTTGTCAATAAAAATATATCGTTCGAACGAACTTGTTTGCAATGTCAACCGGTGCAAGAGACTGTGCGTTGTACTGCGGAGATGGCAGCTCCGAGGAATTGGCTGAAGAGTTTGTTGTCGACATTGTTAATTTATTGTAGCAGGGCCCGCAAACTTTTTTTGAGCTACCATCTGGTAAGGCACACGAGTATTTCAAACATTTACTACAATATGAGAAGCCGCAATTTGGACATCCATACTAAAAAGTGTACAAAAAGAGATAAAAAAAAACGATCAAGTAACAAATCATGTAACCTGCAATGATGAACGAAAACATTTTTACCCACCTCTCGTTTGAAGATTGAAAATTTCGACTGACAAGAGTTACATGACATTTTCTGACATAGACGATATCATCAGTCATTGAATCAAAACAATGAAGCGATACATTTTTGTTTTATGAAGGAACGTCATCCGTATCTGTCAAACTACGTTCCACTTTGTACTCCATTATTCCATGATTATTGTAATTGATCGATAAAACAAGTGTCTCGTAAGCAGCAGCAGATAGAATTCCAAACTTTCTTACCGAATAAATATTTATCATAAAAACTTTGATACCTTACGATGGTTAGTCGACGTCCAATCATTTCATCGATGTGTTAGCAAACGTCAACATAACCTATTAAAAACTAAATGTCACGTTGCATTTACCAGAATCATTTAATTTCAGATACATAATTAGAATGCAAACGAAAAATGTATCCGAGTAATCATAAGACTGTTTTTGTACTCGATCATACACCTTATTTTGGAATATCCAGCGAAAGTCCACTAGAATTCGAATGTCTGAAGAGCAGAGGCCAGAATCACATACCTCTAGCTCCAATTTGCAAATCGTTATGGACAACAAGTGTAGAATCATCGATGGAATATTGTCGTATCGTGTGGGATCTATTTCCAACAGGAAAATTGGTATGTCGTTGATTTTTGCAAAATTTACTTGGAAAATAGACTTGTTCAAAGTTTCATTTACTTCTAGGTTCGCTTTGTTGTGAGCGATCATGCAGCTCATATATTGAACACATGGAGCCCGTTGCAACAAAATTTATCCCATGTAAGTCCTAATAATACAATTAACAAGTACTTGTATATGAATTTCATATCACAGCAATTTAATATTAAATATTGTCATTTTGATAGATAATGAATGGTATGGCCATAATAGGTGTTCCACCAAGAACACATCAGCCAGGCGTAGATTTCTCTGTTATTCATGGCTTAAGAGTGGCCATAGAAGCTCTGACAGAGTGCTCAGAAATTCAGCACGAAAAGCGTACTTTGTTGACTGAAAATCCTTCAAAAATTCTTAACAGGGGCAGAGTGATTTGCATCACCAGTGCAAGGGACAATATCAACATGAAGAGCCTAGAGAATATTTTTTTAAATCAACTGACTCAACAGAATAAGATTGCTCTTTCTTCTGATCAGTGAGTAACATATTTATTCCTATATTAAAAAAAACATGAGGTTTCTAATCGATTCATTGGAATAGAGTGCATTATGCAAAGTTATATGAAGTATGTGCCTGGAAGAACAGCAAAATATCGATTCACAAATGTCAAAAAGGAAAAAGCGGTCGTTAACCTTTTCGATGTTTTTGAAAATTATCAAAATGTGATAACTTTTTAAATAATTGATATATTAACATAATTCCTACGCTATATACTTCGTTTTTCCAAAAAATTTTAAAAATCACCCTTAATAAAGTTGTTTTCGTCAAGTGAAATCAATTTTCAACTTAAATGAGCCAAAAAACTGACTTTTGGATCAGTTTTTTGAATTTTTCAATATAAATTCTTGATTTTCGCCCTAAATAAGTATCATTTTCGTTATCTACAGAAAATTTCCTATCGAATAGGCTCTTAAAATCGAGAAAAAAAATCCAAAAATTTTTGCACATTTTTGCACATACCCCTTTCCATTTTTTCAAAAATCTTCAAGGAATTGACGTGATTCTTGCGCCATTCGCTTCGTTTTGCAAAAAACTTTAAGAATCACCCATAATAAAGTTGATTTGGTCAAGAGAAAGAAAAGATATCGCTAATTGAAATTTTCATGGGTCCATGAGACCCAGTGTGACTCACCAAATTTCTTGAAAATTTTTTTTTTCGATTTTAAGAGCCTATTCCATCGGAAATTTCCCATAGATAACGAAAATCATAATTATTCTGGCCGAAATCCAAGAACTGATATAGAATGAGCCAAAAAACTGACTCAAGAACTCAAGAACTCTGAGACTCAAGACTCAGAACTCTCAAGAACTGATATAGAATGAGCCAAAAAACTGACTTTTAGATCAGTTTTTTCAATTTTTCAAAATGTTTGTTATCTATAGGAAATTTTACGACCAAATATCCCATTTAAAAAAAGATATGCTTAAGATAGCTTATAATCAATTAATCGGAATAAAGCGTATTATGCAAGATCAATTCAAACGTGCCTAAAAGGAAAAAGTGGCCACGTTGTTGCTCGTCTTATACTAAAAAAGACACGAATATCAATTCAAACATGTCACAAAGTACATGAGGAAAAAAATGCAAATAACTAAGTAATCTAATTTTATTTCAGCTTAATGCCTGTACATCACTGTCACCTAGTAATACTGAATATTTTCCCTGTGAATATTGAATCTCAAGTAACCAGCAGGTGTGCACAAGAGGTATGTTGAAGATGACTTTTTTTGTCATTTGTTGATTCTCTGCACGAAAAATAACAATCGACGTATATTCTGCAGGTATCTCCTTTACTGACGATGGAGGTGCACTCGATGAAAGCGAATGCGCTCCATTCGAGGTTATCTCACCTCATATTATCTCACTACGATCTGGCGAGTACGACCGTAACGGGAATCCCCATGAAAGAAGAACAGAACGCCAGTTCGTCGGCAAACTACGACGTCGAGATATTCCACTCGTCAAACGCTCACTCGGCGATCCTCGGTGGGAATCCCCAAGACTCTACTCTCGTAAAGACATTCCGACGTTTCGAGGAGGGCTCAGAATACGAAACGGTGACGCTGAAGTGGTGCACGCCTCGCGGCTGCAGCGCCTCGGAAATGCAAAATTGCACGGCTATGCACAGAATAACTCCAGTCGACGTCAACAGCCGGCCGTCCTCCTGCCTGATTAATTTCTTGCTGAACGGAAGGTCAGTGATGCTGGAAATGGCACGAAAGGCCGGCGCCAAAGCGATATCCCATTTGCTGGCTTCTCACGGAGGTGAGATATTTATTCACACGCTTTCGACCGCAAGAAGCGTTCTCGAGGATCCGCCCTCCATCAGCGAGGGTTGCGGAGGTCGGGTCACGGATTACCGAATCACCGTGAGTAAGCCAAATTCGGGCTATCCATTCACCTTCATTTCTATTAAACCGTCCAGATATTTTCTTATATTTGTCCGCTTTGTGCAGGATTTCGGTATGTTGATGCGAAACAATGTGCTCGTACCGTTGAAACGTTCGAGCGTTGAGAACGGCGAGGGTCCGCTGACGAAAATGCGCACCAGACTGGAACGTCACACCAGGTACTGGCCGATAACGATATCCAGCACGCTCATGTTCAACCTCCGCCAAATAATCGATCCCCTACCGGAGCTCATGGTCAAGGAAGAGCTCACGAAGGACGAGGTCGTTAAGTGCAAACAACTGATATTCGGGCTGTTGCATTTGGAATCGAAGCACGAGGCCCTTGCGCTCCCGTCCCTCGGCGGTGGCCGCGGCGGTGGAGGCAAAGCTGGCGTTCGCAGGGACGAGCATTATCGTCTCTTGTGGGAAGAGCTGGAGACGTTTCTCAGAGCTCACGCCAACACTTCCACCGTGCACAGCGAAGTTTTGAATTGCCTGCTGGAGGTTCGTCTCGTGAGAAACAAGGATGACAAGGAGAAGGTCGAGCTCGATCAAGCTCTGCGCGAGCTGGACGGGTAAGTTATTGCCTCGTAAATATTGATATTTATTTGAAAACTATAAATTCACCGTGACACTGATTGATGACAGACTCGGAAAGGAGGATCTCACGTCACGAGCGACGGTCATAAGGGCAACGACGGATTCCCCGATGTCACCACCCTCGTGTACTCCAACATCCCTCGCGAAGCAGTTGCAAAAATCCCACACGCCATCCTCGGCGAAGAGTCTCCTGGACTTGTGGCTCCAGAAGAGTTCGCCGAAGGACAAAAAACCAGAGTTCTACGGTAGATTGAACAACGATGGTCCGAAAGCGAAATTGTACGCGAACTTGAAAGACGCTTCCTCCAGGGAGCCCAGGGAGCCGATAATCGACGGATAAACTTCTTCAGTCAGTGATACGACAATTTAACGAAAGTGATCTCCCCCCGAGAATCGCCCAAAACAATAGGATCGACCACGAGTGCTTCTGTCGAAAGAGAATTCGGTCGATGGAGCGACGTACGAATCGCTCGTGGTGATCGGACGAATCGGGTGGATACAGAGCAGCCGAATGAGAGAGGGAACGGGGGCTACGATCATTCAAGAACGAACGTGTGTGAAGGCGACGGCGATTGACCTTCGTTCAGCAAAGCGTGCTTATCGCAGTCTACCGGCTGTCTAGAGTTCGCCAACCTCCGTTACGTCCAATAGCACAGAAAAAAATGCGTACATAATAATTCATTGACGCACACTCGTGGGGATACGTAGTGGTTCGTGGATGTGAACACACGCGGAGTGAGCTCGCGTGTGCGTCGAAACAACGTTTTCTCTCTTTTCATACGCACACGTACACACGGCACACTCCCTCTCGGCTCCTTCACCGAGAGTCGGCGCTCCGCTTTGGAATGCAGATAATTATCTACATGGCGTAACCACGGGTGTTTCGTTGAATTTACTTTTCGAACGCTATCCGATGTATTTGCGAGACTATTTTTAAGAAAACCTCGAAAAGAATGGTGATGTACAGACGCGATGTTAAATAAACGAGAAGAGTTTTTAATTGGCCGAAAGACAATTCTTTGACGGTTACTCCATGTTTCAGAGGAGCAGGCTCGTACGTCGGTAATAAGTGAGAAATTTCATCTGGTGTTTGCGGAGCGGGAACATCTGCGAGGAACAGGTGGCTCGAAAGATGCTCGGCTCTCGCACCTGCACTCTCGCAATTGCCGAAGGAAAATTTCCACCTCGGTGACAGCGAGGCTCGAGGAGCGAGAGAAGGAAATTCGAGAGCGCACGTGGATTGATCTCGGAATGTGTCAACCTGGGAGGGAGAATAGGCGAGAGTCTTTTTATAGTAAAGACATACGTACACGTGGAGCAAGTTAAACACATACTTACCATTGACCAGGATATCGTCTGTCCCGGCATGAATGAGCCGTTACGTCACGCACTTGCACTCTCAGTTTTACTCCCCGACATCTCCCCCTTCTTGCTGTCGTCTCTCCGACAAACCGCTGCGCTCTCTCTTTCTCTCTCTCTCTCTCCTTCATTCGGTATCCAACGAGGAGCGCCTGCTCGATTTTCTTCATTCCGTACGTACACTCGTATCGTACACGGCGTGACCGCTCGGACGAGCTTGCGCTACCTCAACGCGGATCTCTTTGTGTCCTTGAGAGTCGAATTCTCTCGGCGCAACGAGTTTCGTTTAATTTCCCTGCTGAATTCGGTGAAATAGCGCGGGACGGTAATCGAGGAAGATTAATGAGTCGAGCGAACGGACGCCGCAAATGGGTGTATGGTTTTGCTCCGGGATAATTGCGATCGAGTGAGCCGGAAGCCCGGAGCGTCGTCGGAGACGTAAAATCGATAACGCGGCCAGAGTGAAAATCGATTGCAGCTCGGCGACCACTCCGGCTCTCCCGCGTGTCATATCGATCCGAGTTTCCCCAGGCTCGACGCGCATTCTGCTTCTGGCGGCGAACTCCCTGTATAATTCACAGCCGGAGCTCACCCCTCGCGATGCCAAGCCGGAACACGGCCGAGCTAATGCTCCCGTCATTCGCAGCGCCGGGAGATCCTCTCGGTCGCATCGAGTCTCGGACGGAAAGGCGAGGCCAGGTCGGACGGGGAAAAAATCATTTGGAGGACCTCGAGAAGCGTCCGTCTCAATATTTGTGTCAAAACGGAAGCAGAAAAATAGCCGGTAAGGCAAAAATAACGTCGGAGGCAGTCTCGTCGAAAAAAAGTACGGCAACGTCGGGCGGCAGCGCTATTTTTCTGCGGGAAAAATAATCTCCCAGCGGGAATCGAGCGGAAATCCCGGAGCCTCGTACACGGGCGGCTCCGTGCAAAATCAATGCTCGGCTCTCGGTCTTCTCCCCTTGCGAAAAATTGGGGAATCTTCTCCGGAACGGAAAAACGGAATATTTGTCCGTCAGGTTTGAACAGGAGAATACGGAAGTAGGGAGGGAAAAGGGGAGAGAGGGAATAAGAGAAGTGGCCGAGGCTCGACGGAAGAGCCCGTGGCGAGCGAACGGCGCGCTCGGTCGTTAGCGCTGGGGCCAGCAAGCACATCAGGCTACTTTGGAAAAAAGGCCGTTTGCGGAGCCCAGCTGCCGGGACGAGCCGACTCGGGGCGTTCCGACAAGCAGGCCGCCTTCCCCTCTCAAAAGGGGACCCTGACCCTCGGGGCTCGCTTCTCTCAGAAATCCCCATCCTTCCCGGCACCCTCTTTACAGCTCTTTCCATCAACATTAAACGATATCGAGTTTTTTCCCTTCGAAATATTGCTCTCGCTCCGTCCGCGCTCCGGCCTGCTAAAAAACTCGAGAATAACCATCGACGCTTCGCTCTCGGATGAAAAACAATTTAATGTTCACTACAGTGACGGAAAGTACTAAAATTTCACGCAAATCAGTACCTTAAAATTAATATAAAGAATAAATAATTAGAAATTAAAAATTGATATTATTTAATCGTTCGTAAAATATTAAAAATTTCTCATCGATCCATTCGTTAATTACTTACGTAATTAATTATCCATTGATTGTTCCACTGTCGAGATTTTATCGATCATTCTTTTTAAAAAGCTTCAAAGACTTTGGATTCAATGACTTCATTTTTTCATACAAGGTTTACGTCAATGTCAATAGTTTACGTGAAATGCAAAATTTCCAAAATATTATGAAAAAACGATCGTTTGACGAATTTTTTCGTAAACCGGTTAATTTTTAAGATGGTTGATCTGTAAAATAAACGTCGATAGATTTTGTTTAAATTTTGCATAAACTTTCTTTAACGCCATATGCATATATGTACCAAATTTTAGAAGGTTTCACCGTACGGAAGTTGAGAGGCAATACGTTAACTTTACTCTTCACTTCTTTACTCAAGACCATATTTTAAGTTAAATTTGGCGTTTTAAAACTGCAGAAGAGTTTTTTTTTTGAGTAAATTTATTCGAAAATAGTCCATTTTTTTTATAGCAACCACATTAACGATGAAATACAAAAAAATAATGTCAAGAGTAGAGAAGTGAGTACAGTTAACGTACTGCCAAACTATAAACCTTACGAAAAATGGTATGCCATTTTGTATAGCTTTTAAAAAGACACTATTTGGCCTCTTTAGAAAGGAATTCTCGCTCTCTACGACACCTGCATAGTTTTTAAGATAGTTTGAAAAAAAAAACTGTTTCAACTTTATGAAAGGCTGCATGCGAAACTGAAAAGCGTCAAAAATCCCTCGAGGCTCGCCCTTTTAGAAATCTTCAAAGAGAGCACTGGTAAAATTTCACAAAAACCGTAGATACGAGTTTCTCGGAATTTTAGTCTCTATTTATTATCAACGTTTTCGAAATCAGCGAAAAATGATTCGAACACCGGAGGGATTGACAAAAATAAGAGTACCGGAGACGAAAATCAACACGGGTTTGCCGCGGTTTCCTCGTGCTCCAGATCGAGCTCGACAGGAGAGGAGAGTTGGGAGAGTGAGTCTTTTGCGGAGGCGAAAAGCGAGAGTGCATTGTGTGGGGAGCAAACTGAATGGGAATAGCGAAGAAAAAAAAAGATCGGTGCGGAACTCGGAAGAGCGTATGCAGAGTGCAGTGCGCGGACCAACAGGGGGGGAAGGCGGGAGGGAAGCGAAAAGCGCGTAGTGAAAGTGGACGCTCTTGTTTGATACAGGGAAGAGGACGAGAGCGCGAAAGGGAGAAACATAAAAATATGAGAAAAAAGGAGCGAGAGGGAAAGTGAGAGACCAAAAGAAAGAGAGAGATGGAAAGGGGAAGAGGAGAGACGAACGAGTCATTGGGTCAGAGGGAAACGGCGGAGACGTAGGGAGAGAAAGGGCGCGAGTGGGAGGAGACGGCTCGCACGGAGGGAAGGAGGAAGGATTATCGAGGTGTGACAGGGAAACTGAAAGAGAGAGAGAGAGAGAGGAATGAAACGGGAGTCTCGTGCGCGAGCTACGTCACCGAGTGTTTACAGAAACGTGCACGAAAACATAGGCACACGGACGCAAAAGCGTATTAGAGTATTGAACAAATGGTACGTATACGTTGAAGCGACTGTACGTAACCTTACTCGTGACCTTGAGTTTTCCAATGCCCGGCTATCTCTGTATAGGGATCCGCCGCGCGTATATACATTTAGACTCGCCACCCTTCCCTCTCTCGCTCTTTCTCGCGGCTTCGACAGAGCCCGCGAGAGAGAAAGAATGAGATTGCCGAGAGAAACAGAGCGCGGAAGAGAATCTCGCGACTACCGCGTCCCTCGATCCGCGATTCCCGGGAATCCCCCTGCGTTCGTTCCACCCTAAACTCTCCTCCCGCCGCTCCTCAATCCGGGCAACCAGTTGTTCCGTCTGTGACGTAACACCCGAGGAGAGTATCACACGACGACGACGACGACCTGTCGTCGGTGCACGCTCTCTCTCTCTCTCTCTTTCTATACGTGTGTATCAAATGTATACACGCTCGCCGCTCGATTCGTCGTACAAGCGTGTGTACGCCGCCACTTGTTCTCTCTCCTCCTCCTCCTCCGGCTCTTTATCTCGGTCATTCGCTCCTTCGGCTCTCCGCTCCCTCGATGAGTCTTCCCCGGGCCGTCGTACGCGCGTTTCGCCACCGAAGCCCAAACAATCACCAATCGCTCCGTTTCTCATCATTTTTATTTTTCATTTATTTTTTAAATAATCGTTCCACTACAGTACAATTTTTCTTTCCTCTCCTCCTCCTCCTTTATCTCGTCTTTTCTCTCATCTCGCGACGAGCGCGGATAACCGTCACGATCCCCCTAATCGTCTTTCTCGTCGCGAATATACTTCCCCTCCTCCTCCTCGTTTCACCGTTTCTTAAATGTCCAGAGGAACGTCAAAGACAGCCGCCGGGCTCTCGATAACGTCCACCGTCTCTTTATAATCATTTGATTCGTCATCTAACTTTATATCGTCGGTTCGTCATCTCGTCATCCTCGTTTTTATTCCTCCCTTATTCCGTTCAATAGCGTTGGCGATATTATTTGCAATCGTAATCATTATAAGGACAATAATAATAATAATAATTAATAATAATAATGATAATAATGATAACTAATAATTAATTAATTAATTAATAATGATAGATCGCAATCGTCGCGAACCTCTTTTGTTTTGTATATCGAATACAGCTTATACAGAATACAACGTAATCTCGATTCACATTATTCGCCAAGTTTTTTTTCTTTTTTGTTTACTTCTTTTTTTTTTCTTCTTCATCTTCTTCGTCGCTCGCGGACGTACGTAAAACGCATACATACATCTCGACTCACTCACGCTCGCGGTCACACATTTCGTCGCTTCATCACCCGAATTCGGCAACTCACATACGCGCGTATTACGTACGACGTTTAGCCGATATTTCTCTCTAATGCTCGATAAAACCGGTCGCACAAATAATCGGACACCCGCTAATGCAGCTAAGTAAATAATCCATTTAACTAAAGTGTTTCGTGATTCGGTTTTTCTTTTTATTTATTTATTTATTTTAATCTTCTTCATTTTTTTTTCTCATTTCAATATTTATTCTCAACTTCCGCTTGTATAAGGCCATAAGTGAAGTATCTAATTTTTTTTTCATCCTCTTTATCGTTATTGTGTACGTGTGTGTTGCGTGTTTTTTTTTCACCTCGTTTCCTTCCCGTTTCTGTTTTTTTTCTCTCCGTTTTGTATTTTAACGTTCAGCGCTACAGAGCGAGCGCGTCTTGCACGGAAACCGCGCTCAGCGTCCTCGCAAAAATTCAGCCACCGCTCTCGCCCGCAAGGGTTCTCGCTATCTCAAACATAAAAGTGTGGAAGTGATACTTTAAAAATTAGTCTCGGTTTATCCGTCGATCACAGCGAAACTTCCAAACTCGTTTCATGTTTTTTTTTCAACTCTCGTGTATGTTTGTTGTGTGTGTATGTGTGTTTGCGTGAATTACTTTTCCGTGGCAGGACGAGATACGAGTCTTCGGGATTATTTTCTCAAGGACTAGGGACACGAAACGTGAGCTCACAAACTCGACAATCGGTCTATCGCTTGTCATCGTTTTCTTATTTTCTTTCTTTTTTTTTGCGTTTTTCGCCACTCGTCTTCTCTCGTTTTTTTAATTTATCATTAATATTCGAGTTTCTGTAAGATAGGTAGAAAAATCGTTGGATGCATTTAACGCGTGTCTCTGTATTATTCGAGGGATGTGGCTATGTTTTCTCGGTGTGTAATCTGTCTGTAACCGTGGAATGTACGCACGAACTTGTGCAAGTTTACATTAGTTCTATTCGTCGAAATAAAAGATACTCCGGTGAAACGATGGAACCGTCATATTCATATTATTCTTTTTTTTTTCATTCTTCTTTTTCGTCATTACCAACATCCCAGTCTCACTATTGAATGTCGGTGGCGATTAACCTCCCACCACGACCAACTTGCTTCTCGCATCAAATCGATCTCACACGGAATAAATTATATAGGCACTAAATAATGATCAATCATGAACTTTGTTTACAATTACAATAGTGGTTTAATTGTCTCTCCATCAATAACTCTTTTCTCTTTCTCTCTCTCTCTCTCTCTCTCTCTGTCACTCTCCCCTCTTAACCATCATTTCATCGCTGTGATATATATATTTACATGTTTATATATATATTTATATATATATATATATATATATATATATATATATATATCGGACTGTATATTCACATACATATATAACTGTGAACTTATGCAGGAGATGGAATTTTCATCGAGCGCTCAACATCGCGAACGGCCCAAAATCGGCTCGTTCGACGCATTCGTTTCTTTTTTTTCTTCTTACTCTTCGTCTCTTTTTTTTTATTTATAAATATATGTATATATGTCTGCGAAAGTTCAGCGAACGCTTGCGAGGAGATTCTCGTCGCAACTCTTTGCTCTTCCTCGGATTCCTCGCTCACAAACGCTTCACAACTTTTCCGCTCGTGCCTGTTATTTGGCCTATGCATATACCTCGTCGGAGTTTACGGACAGATCTCCCTCATATCCGCTACTCCGAGCGTGTCCGTGCTCTTTCCATTTCTTTTGTATTAATCGTTATGCAAAAATACTAGTTAAATCCCTGTACACTGAAACACCTCGACCGTGGTTCTTTCTTGTATTCCTCGTTCTCTTCACCATCACGATTCAATTCTTCACCATTTGTCCTCGACAGATGGACTCTGAAGCATGTTTCCGCATTTTTTCTAATCATCTTCTTTTTTTTCTGCCCTCCCTTTTCAACACTCGATCGTTCATATGCTCATATATTTTTGCGTCTCTTCATACTTACAAAGTATTTGGTTTTTTTTTCTCCATGTATCAATCTCAGACATGAAAGTTCTCGTTTAGGTATATAAATTATTGGTAATGATTCCGGTATTACAATTACAATTATTATTTATCGTTAATATTATCATACTCAGCTTTTGCCGCATTCATTTATTTATTATTATTATTATTAATTATTATTATTATTATTTTTTGTTTTTCAACTTCTAATTCTGTCTCTTAATATCTGGGTGACACTCGCTTACTATCGTTTCGATCGGTAAACTTGCTCTCTCATTCACTTCGTCAATAAATAATCCCCGCCTTGGTACTTAAAAATAAAAAAAGCTGCATCTCTCGCTCCATCTCCCTCTCCCTCAACTACGTCTTTGCCCCTTTTTCCGAAAGGTCAATTTCTTTTTTTGTACACAACACGTTTTGAGTTCATTTTGGTAATGAAAAAATCGAGTATGGGAATATGTACGCGCGAGGTAAATGTGTTTTCTTTGTAGCGGATAACGAGGTCCTACGGACGTCGGGTATCGGCCAAATTAGGCAGTACTCGTTCGACCGAGTACGATTGGGTGAGAAGAAAAAATGGGAGAGAAGCGCGAAAAGAGAACAACGCGTTGAGTGGAAATAACGGGGAAAGAGAGAGAGAGAGAGAAAGAGCGAGTTTTCTCGTTAATGCTGCGGAAATGTAACCCGCGGAGATCGGTGTCTCAGTCCGCGAGGGAAAATCCGATGAGGCAGAGGCACGAGTTTGTCCATTACGAGAGCCTGTACTGTGTGCAACACGCGTGTCGCAACGGTTTGTGACGAGCGCGGGTGTTTTATTCGAGTAATCGAGAGAGCCGGAGGCTCAAAAATTCATTTGTGACTCGTCTGGGTCGTCTGCGTCGTCGTCGTGGTCGTCTGTGTGTCGTCTTGAATTTAGTGAGAATAAGTTTGCTTGATTCGGCAGCTAAGATCGCCTCGCCGCGATGAGTGTCAGGTTGGCGGTTGGCTTGAGACTGTTGACAGGATTTAACGGAGCGTATTTACGGGGTCACTTCTTGGTCTTTTTGGTCGGTGGTTCCTGAGCATCCTGCGAGTCCTCGGTGTCCTCGCTGTCGGTCGGACGCGGTGTAGTATTGTTACAATCGTCATTGTCGTTCGTGGCGCTACTATCGTTCGTGTCTTCACTCGCGACCGCGGCGGTTATCGGCGTCGCCGGCTTGTCGAGAGAGTCCTCGGTGAAGGAGGTCGTCGTGCTGTTCTCGTCGATCGCTGCCGGATCGATCGTCGTGGGCTCCTTACCGTTCACGACCGTCGCCGGCTCCTGATTACTGTCGTCCGACGGCTCGGTCGCTTCCCCGTTGCTCGACGGATGCGAATTTCCGTTCTCCGTAACCCCCGGTATTCCGTTCAACAGCTCCGGCTTTAGTTCGGAGGCAACGTAATGGGTCCACAGAGCCAATTCTACCCTGTGCGGGCTCCAGGTTGTCCCATTTGGCACTGAAACAATAATTGAGGGAAAAAAAAAACGAGAGAAACGTCGAGGTCGCTCCTCGTCGAGCCTTCGTCGAAATAGAACTTTAATTATCCGACTTACTCTGCTTGTTCAGCCTCTCCACCGTGCGCTCGATGTGCTGAACGAAATTCAGATACTCCTTGGTCGTGTAGTCGATACCCTCGATTTCCGGTATCGCCATTAGACACTCGTCCGCCATGAAGGGCGCGTTTTCCGGTGACGCCGCGGCCAGCAGAGCCGAGGCCATCGTTGTACCGACTCCCTTGAGATTCGACAGGGCCGTTATGGCCTGCTCCAGATTCGGTAGCTTTTTGAATGCCTTTCTCGTCTCAGCCATAACCGCGCGTGGAGTATTCACTTTCACCAGGTACGAGAGTTGAGGATAAAATTTGCCACGCTGACAAAATAGACAACAAAAGAGAAAATAAATTAACGGCCCCGCGGAGGTACGCGACTATCGGAGCATCAAAATTCTTTTTTTCTCATCGATCGCAGCCTCTGCTACGAACTCGGATTCATTTCGCCAGGATTCATCTATTTTTTTTCGAAATAAAGATAACTCAATAGCTGTGTTCTTCTTCATGGAGAACTTGTGTTTATAAAGGATCAAAATTTACGAATTTTTGAAAAAAGTATCAATAATCATAAATTAAACATAATTTTTAATGAATTTCTCTCACTTGTACTCGACCCTAAAAGTGTTGTATTTTTTCTATGCGTACGACCCTATCATCAGAGTCAGAGTCTGATGACTCTGAAACCATTTAGTGAATTATTGTCACGTTTGAACCAACATTTTTTCATATACATTTAGAAACAACAAATCAAATATTCAGCGTTTTTAAAGTCACTTCAATTTATTTTTAAGTATGTATAGGTTGATCTCCAGAAAAAGTAAATTTTTGACATTCACTTCGCAAAACTCTGCCTTTTTCCAGAAAGTTGCTAATTTGTTGTGGCCTAGTTTGATCATCATTTCCAACTTTAGCATTATTTATCAACCAGACGAAAAAAATTTGAAAATACTGTCTATAAAAAAATGCACACTGCTACAAATATATTGAAAAAATTGAAAAAAATAATCTCATGGTTTAAAATTCATATTCAGGTCTAATGTACGAATTTTCCATAAGAAACAAAATGCCAAGTCTCGCTAATTTTGAAGTTTAATAATTCTTGAAACATTCGGTAAAACGATTTAAAATTTGATACGAAATCTCTTCATACACGTAAAAAAACAACACGTCAAACTAATTCTCATATTTTTAAAAATATTGCTCATACATTCTTAAATCTCAACGAGATGAAGAACACGTTGACAGTCCTGAAGAAAGCCCTTTAACAATTTTTTTTCAAGACTTCATTCTTCTTTAAGAATTGAGTAAAAGTTACCTACCTTGACAAAACGAACTCTAACCACGAAATTTCGGTCTCGAAACTTGTTAAAATTAATTTCGTATAAATCGTACGAAAGAGACTATCAAAGATAATCGAGAATCTCGATAAATTGAAAAAAATTGTTTCTTCATTTGAAACAAATGTTCGAAATTGACAGGTTAATCGTTAATCGTCATTACGAAAATTACATCTGACACGTATTTTTTGGCACGATGGCGGTATCGACGGGCGAAATTTCGAGATAAAAAGTCAACAAATGAGTCAACTCACTGTCTGCTTCCATTTCATTGTTTGGACCAATTCCTCGTGAATGAGATGGGCGTCCTTGCCGCGTGACTTTATCCTCTTGGGTAATTCATTCTGATACCTGAAAGCGGAGAAAAAAAAGCCGATGAGAGAAGAGACGTCGCGACGAGGCGGATCTAATTTTCGTGCCCATCGGGCCAGGACGAAAATTCTTTCCTGCGGGAACGGAATTTCCCATCGGCGACGGAGAAAGGCTCCGATCACTGGGAATCGCTCTGCGTGGAATAATTAACGAGGCTGCGACGAAGCTGAAAATTTGAAGGCTCGCCGACGGCACCGAGAGAGCGAGAGTCGACTCGCTCGTTGCGCCGCGTTGCCGCCTCTCGTCCATTTTGAGAACGGCTCACGGCGCGCAACGCTCGCGTCGGCTGCCTCGACGCGATCGTTCTTTCCTTCCTTATTTTCGTTTCCTTTCGAAAAACGACATTACGAACAATCGAGCAGCATTCGAGGCTCGAAAAGTTCGAAAAAAAAGGACTTTTGCGGACCGGAAGTGGCGACGCGGCGCACGGAAGCGTCCCCTGTCACGGCAATGACAGATTCGCGTAACGAGGAACGTCGGAGCGCGATTACATAAAACGCGAGATCGACGGATACAAAGAGGCATCTACCGGGTCCGCACGATCAATACATTTCTTTATCGCGAAACGGGCCGGGAGTCTTCCTTGCCAATTAAAAATCACCGTCTCGTCTGGACTCGGGAAAAAATATAAGCCGAGCGACGGGACTCTCGAAGCTTTGACGTTCCCCGATTCCCGGTCGGGAATTCCCGGAAATAAGCGACGCGTTCCGTGTGACATCATTTGGAAGCGCGTCGCGTGCTTCTTCTTCGTCGCGTTATTTTCGCATAATGGTCTTTTCTTTCAAATTTCTTTCGAGCGTCTGTCGCGATCGACGATCGAGCGAGAAATGACTCCGGAGGTTCGTTTCCGATTCGCGAATGGCAGGAAGAAGCGAAAAACGCTCGAATCGACGTCCACACGGTCGTACGAGACGTTCGCGGGAATACGCGAAAACACGAAAGGTAAATAGTTGACGGGAAGCGCGTGTGTCCGATCCGACGTCGGAGATGATTTTTTCGGACGTTCGCGCACGACGGCTCAGCCGTGTCGCGCCAAGAAGAGGAACAAAAAAAATCAATCTCGAGGCTCGAGATGAAAAAATGAGGGAATTTCGGGAATCGGGCGACAAAAATTTGCGTGGAAAATTTGTCCATTTGCCGAGAACCGAGGGTTCATTGTCCCAGCGTCGTGCACTGTAGAGTCTCGTCTATACTCCGAGCCAATATGGGAATATCCTCCGTCGCGGAGCCGACGGCACGTTATCCGTCCCGGATTTCGGATTTTCGGGAAAAATTCGACATCGCGGTGCCGGATAAAAAAAGGCTCTCGGCAAACTCGAGAACCGAGGGAACCGGCGCTGTGCGGAGAATTTTCCGGAACGGCTCGCACACTCCGTTGCGTCGGTCGAAAAAAAGCAACGAACTTACCAGTTATCGAGCTTGATGAGCTCCTCCGGTTTCTTCGTTTTTCTATCCGCCTTCAATCTGAGGGCCTGTGGGTACAATTTTAGTACGTGTTCGAATTGATTGGCGGTGCCCTCGGCAAAGAAAGTTGCCGTGTCTTTCACGGAAGCCATTGTGATAAAACTGCGCTTCGTTACAACGTCGTCCAGGGTGCAGCACCAGCGCCCGAAACTTTTTTTTTGCTCGGTCTCTTCCCCTCTCGATGCCGTCACCTCCCCTCCCACGCCGGGCTTATTCCGGTGTGTGCGTGCGCGGCGATCGCTGTTGGTAGTGCTACGATCGAGCTTGTGCTCGTAGCGAGATGGTGGTGGTGGTGGTGGTTGTGTCGTGTCGAAGCAGCCTTCGTTAAACAGAGTCCTCGCTCCGTACTTTCAAATACACATATATATGATAATGTATGTATATATATGCGCCTCCTTCTCGTATCTCACTCGTATTTTCCCTCTCACCTCTCGCACCCTCTTTTTCTACCCTCTCGACGAAATCTTCGCACTCACTCTCCTCTATTTTCCCCTTCTCCGGCGACGAGTACACACACGCACGCACGGGGCACTCAAAAACCGCTAGCCGATGCTCTCTATATCATCCCACGTCCGTTATGAGCACACTTGGTTATGCCGACGGCACTGACACGAGGTGGTCACACCGTGTCTCCGCGCGAGTCCAATGCCGCCGAAAAATGAAAAGGGATCAAACAAAACAACGAGAATCCCGTTCTCGTTTCTTCGCACCTTTGCCTTGCCTATTTCTTGCTCTTTTTTTCTTTTTTTTTAATTAAAACTTGCCTCAAGCGGGACGAAAAGAAAAAAGAAATCGAGGCTCGAACGCGATTCGTCGTCGTTCACCTTTTGTTTTAGACGATTCACCCAGATGCTGTAGAGTATCCAAAGTATTGAAGTCTAGATTCCATGTAACGGATATTTGGCGAGGGCTCTCGAGACGGTTCGTCAACTCTTGCTACGATTCATCGCACACACGCGCTCGTGAGTTCCGCGATGTACCGAGCACACTTGGATCAGTTATGTTTGAAAGATCGACGCGAGCACTCGAGTTCCTTATTATTTTTGAGCGTGAATCCCGAAGCGCTCCGTTCCGTACTCCACCACGGACCCGACTGATTCTCTCGCTGGCTGCTCGCTCGCTGCGGCTGGTTGGCTGTTGCGGCTTGCTGCGCTCCGTGTGTTCTCGGGCCTCCACGTTCGGCCGTGCCTCGGCGATGATCGTTCCCTTCGATTGGCGGCCGCAAAACGACGAATCACCGACGGCTCGGGCTAAAAAATCCTCTTTCTTTGCCTTCGAAACAACGAGGTCGCCCCCAGCACTTTTGTTGCAACGATCCGCAACAACTATCCTTCCCTTTCGCGAGCGTTGCGCATGTTAAGAAAAAAACAAGCATGAGCAACGGGGCCTTCCGCGAAATGACGTTCAACGTGCTTCTAACTTAATATCGGGGAAAATGTCGCGCGCGCGAAACGTCGTCTTCGGCTCCGCTCCTGGCTTTGCGAAATTTTTCCCACACTCCCCGACAGTACAGTAGAATCCCCGATGCTCTTTCTCTCTCTATCCCCCGTTTCGTCCGTCCTCCGCGTGTGTACGTGCAATAAAATCGTGTATCGAGGCTTCGCGATGTCCGTCCGAGCGGCGCAGGACGCCTGGTGGGGAGTCGAAACCGACGCCAGAGGGCAGCACGTTGCAGGAGAAACTCGTCACACACGGACGTCCCCCTCCATCGCGTACACAACCATTGCCTCCGTGTCGCGTCGCTATCTCCTCGTTCCCTTCCTCGCGCGCGTCTTCTCTCGCCTCATCGCTGCTGACGACGGCAAGCCCGTACAGATAAAAAAAGAGAGCCCCGCGAGGAAGATCGGAGCGACGGAGAAGGAGAAACATCGCGCACGAGAGCCACCGGACGTATGCGACTTACCAACAACCTTGTGTATATATTACGTATACAAAAATTTCAGACGTTTCACTCGCTTCCTGTGCCGGTGCCCGATCACATCCTCCTACCTTCTACAATCCATTTTTTAACTTTTCTCTCTCTCGCTCTCTCTCATACAACGTAATTGATCGAATTTTTTTTTTTGGTTATAGCCTGGCGAGGCGCACAGCTGACTAATGACAGTCCACCCGTTTCGGTAAACTCTGCCGATTATTGCAGATAGTACATGAGAAATCCTCGCTCATTTGTTCCCACAACGAATCGCAACGTGCTGCTTTTTTTTTCCTTTTTCTTTTTTTTTCAAGGAAAAGAAGCATTTCATGTTGCTCATCGAACGAACAAAGAACATACGCCGAGCGAGGAAAAAGAGCGATCGCTAGAATCATTTCGAATTGGAGCTTTATTTTTAACCCTGACGGGTAGTCGAGTGTGCGGTGCTGGTCGACGCCGCACCGCGTAGAATCGTTCGATACGAACGCTCCCTAAAGCCCCCCGACATAGCTCGTTGGATCCCTCGTCGGCTGCCCTGCAGGCTCGACGGACTGGAAATCGATGGGTAAAAGCCCCTCTACCAGCGAAAAGTGGGAGAGAGAGAGAGAGAGACTCGCACACGGAGCAGTGCCGTACACGCTCCGGTCTCCCCGGATACACGAGGGGCCGTGGAGTGTCCCTCGCTCGTAGGTGTATCGCCGATTCGCTTCGAATATCGAGTACGCTTACCTATCTCTCTCTCTTTCGTTTCTCCATGGCTCGTTCCATTATTGGCGCCTATCGCTCTTTTCAAAATATATCCTATATAGCTCGGAGCGCGGCGCACGCGCAGCTGTTCGGCGACGTCTCCTCTCGCGCGCGATCTCCCGACGAGTCTCATCTTATATATGTAGCATTTACACCCGAGCGACCGTGGCACACACGTGCGCGCGTTCGGCGAACACGGAGCGCGCTTCGTCGCGGCCGTGAGAGGGACGAACGAGGCGGCTCGCGGGCGAGAGAGCGAGCGAGTCGCCAACCGCCGATGTATGCGTGCTACAGTCAGCCTTCCCATAGTTTAAGCCCCCTTAAATGACGAAATGACGAAGGCGAGTTCTCGATTCTACGCTACGGGAGATTCGACTGTGCGTGCCACGAAGAGAGAGGAAAAAATATTCGAGAGAGCGATCGTGACGCGCGTTGTTTTCTCGCTCGCTCGAAAAAGCTCCCCGGCGAGTCGCCACGAGACGCTCGCGTTGAAAAATAACGAGCATATGATAATCCATGACAAATACGATATACGTATGCAATGCCGTGTCCCGCTTCTCGGGCGATGTACAAAATGTCGTCCGCGCGATGCGCGAATGACACACATATTCGCGCTTGTGAGGGAGCCGTGTGCGCGCGCATCCCTTTATCTCGGCATCAACGCTCGCTCGCATGCATAGCGAGTCTGTGTGCTATATCAGCGTTGGATATATAGGCTCTGAAGAGCCCATCGAGTGCAAGCGAACGTCAGCATTCAGTCGTCCGTGGGACGCTGGTCGTGGTGACGGGGCGGGCTCTGGCATGTTGTAGTGGTATCCGAGCCGGTGTGGCGCGAGGACGTCAGATCTCGCTTCCATGGCCGCTCGTTCTCCCCGCTCGCGTCCATGAGTGTGTGCCTGCCTCGCGCGCCTGTGTGCACACGCTCGTGCGCGAGGTATGAGAAAGCCGCGGCTATACTGGCTCGCCCGACGCGGTATACTAATATCCTTCCTACCCAACGCTCTCGAGCTCTCTCTCCGCGCGGAGAACTCGCTCCGCTCGGTTGCCTCGGCTCTCTGCCTACATCGCGTCGTTGAGTCGCGCCAGCATACCGATGGAAAGTGCCGAGCAAACGAGCGTTATTCCCTCCTTCTCTTTCTCTCCCTTCTGCCCCTCTACCTTCCTCTCTCGCTCGCACAGCCACATCGCCGCGCAACGAAAACTTTCCATGCTTCGCTCGTCTTTACGATTATTCTCACTCTCGAGAAAATACCCGAGAGAAAAATATTTCGTCCGCTTCTCGCCCGTTTGAATTTTTCCGAAATATCACACCAGGCATACCTGCGACCGATCGTTAAGACCGAGCGTCGCCTAAACCCGGTTGCGAACGCGGATTCAGACGCTAATCCTGCTTCTTCCACGGAGCGTGCGCTCGCCCCGTTGATATAATCTCCTTAATTACGACAAGGTTTCGCCTCTGCGCGAGCTACAAAATTAATTAATCGTTGGCTATTTAATATTCAATTATTATTGAATAATAATTTAAACGCCAGATAATATTCGAGAACGTAAAAATTCATGAATATATTCAAAAGTATATGAAAATATGGATTTTTTTTTGTAACCGTATTGAATTTCGAAGCCAAACGAGCTCCGATCCAACCCCCGGGGTGCATAAATCTCAAAAATCACGAGTATAGCAGCGTTCCTAACGATTTAATCGCGACGTGAGCCGAGTACCTGCAGGCGTGGGCTAAAATATCGAAAATAGAGTCTTTTCCTCCGGGCTACACCCACATTATTCCGCGATACCCGTAGCTTTATCAACGAAATTTAAAATATCGATTTTTCCGTCATCAAGGGTAAATGATTTATCGCACAGGAGAAATGAGAAGCGGAGGAGAGAGAGAGAGAGGGAGCGAGATAAATCGGTACGAGGCGAGCGCTGTACGCCGAGTTTATTCCCAGGGACGATAAGCTCCACACGAACGAAGCCGTACCGCCGTGGTGTACAAGAGGATGCTTCTATCTCTATCCGCGTCCTCGTCCCTCGCACAAGCGGGCCCGTTCTTCCTCTCGACCGAGCGAGAGAGAACGCGCGTCGCTGAGTCCGCCGCTCTCTCTTCGTCGATTCGTGCTGGCTCGGCCCGAACCAGTCGGCCATAATCCTCGCTTTAGTACCGTCCGGGCACGACAGCTGCGGCGCGGCAGCACCGTCGGGAGACCCGTGCGCGCACCGTTATATCGGGCAGCGCGCATCGACGGAGCCCATACTGCTTTTCTCTCTCTCGTTCTCTCTCTCTCCGTTTATTTCCACGCGCACGAAAATTTGTCTCGAACCCTCGCGTCCCCTGAAACCCCCTATAGAAAGGACCCCCTCGGTGCGAACCACCGGGGAGGGAGACTCTCGACGAAACGGCGCGGCCTGTGTTCCCTTGGCATCGCTTTTGAAATTCAACCCCGCGCGCGTTTCGAGGCGAGCCACATCGGAATAATGTATAGTCGAGAGACACGGTCGGCGCGGTTGCCACGTCTCGTAGCGACGAAGCGACGCGCTTTCCCGTAGACGATACGCTCCTCGGTATATTTTCGCAAGTATTTAACGTCCGCCGGACTGTACCTCTTACCTTACGAGCTCAATTCGCACCGCGTTCGCCATTTTTTATCGACTCGACGATGCAACCGCCATTGTCTCTCGCCCTCTGTCCCGTCGATCGTCGACGACACCGTTTACGTCCCAATTCTCGTCAGCAACAGGTTACTTGTATATTTAGGCCATGTCCGCCGAAGGCTCGCCCTCCCTCCCTCCCTCCCTCTCTTCCTCTTCCGCGTCTAATTTCCATCCAAACTCTCCGTACTTCAATGTTATTTTCTCTACACGCGCGAAAGAGACGACCCGTCGGCATTTTTGCCCTGCATTTATCTCGTATCGGGCGAATGACGATTTTTTACGAACGCGACGAAAAATTCGCCCTTTCGCCGATCGAAACTTCGGCTTCGGAATCTCCAGCATCCTCTCCGTCGCTCTTGCGGACAGACGATTCCAAGTAGTATAAGTAAAGGTCGAACGGACCAGCTCGCTCTTCGGACGCGCTCGATTTTTTAGGCTCCGATATTCGGATTCGGATAAACCGACGAGAATACTCGTTTTTTCAAGGCAATGTGGCCGTACAGTCGAGCTCGAAAATAAAAGTCTACATGGCGAGTTTTCATTATTTCGTGGTTCTCGACTTCGATGAAAGATTTCTTTTTTTTATTCGAAAAATATATTCTTTTGTAGAAAAATTTTTAACTAATTTTTATATTCGAAAGTAGCAGAATTTTAGATCGTCACCGGAACCGAGTGCGTCTGCGAAGCTTCAAATCGATATACGACTGTAAGGAGAGAAGTTCGAAAATAACTTGTAACATTTGAATCAAACATTCATGGAAAAAGAGCTGCAAGAAAGCTTGCAAAAGCTTGTACAATTTATTTATCGAAAAAAAAAACAAAAAATGTTAACTGGATAAAAATGGGTTATAATAAAACAATAAATACTGAGTATAACAAAGAGAGTTTAATTTTACAGGGGAAAAATTTGTATGATTTTTATTTTTATTTTTTGTTTCAAAAATATTCTATGAATACATTTTTTCGAGATATTCATCATTGGGTACTTTTATTATAACAGCGGCATGAAATTTTGATGCAAGATTCAACACTTGCTGGAAGCTTAAAATTAATTCACGTATTTTAAAATTAAAATACGAGAAACCGAATTACGCATAAATTTTCATCTATAAATATTTCATGAATTTATGTACATATATATAATGCATTTTGCTCATGGCTGAGAAATATTAATTAACTGTTTAAGCCCACTTAAAAAAATTTCGATAATTGGCATTGTGTGAATAATTAAACATAAACAATTTTGTAAACATGAAAATATAGGGATTTTCCATAAGAAACAGTACGTTAAAATTCTGATGATTGTAAATTTGCAAATATAAAAAATTTAGCTAATTTTACAAATCACCCCGATTTGTTCTTGAGCACGAATTTGAGTGATTTAAATTTATTTCATACCTTTGATGTATGATTTTGATAATAAGTCAGACATTTGAAAAATTTGACTTAATTTTTCCATTTTCAGTCATTCAAACAATACGAAATGCCAAAAATATTTAACAAGTATGCTTAAACTGATAATTTTATATATAATACCTGAAAATAAGGCAAAAATAAGTTTAAATTTCACAAATTTGTAATGAAAAATTCAAACAATACGAAATGTCAAAAATATTTCAAAAGTATGGTCAAACTGATAATTTTATATAACAACTGACAGAAAGGCAAAATTTGTGTAAAAAATAAGTATAAATTTCACAAATGTATAATGAAAAACTTTCTTTGCTACCCGTAAACTCAAAAGTCGCATTTTTCCCATTTTTTTTCGCACTGTCCCAAGAGAAGAACGTCTCCTCGGACGTTCTGAAAAGTCATCACCGACGAGAAGTCCTACGGAGCCCACGGACGAGGGGAAAAACGTTCGGTCCCGTCGGGGCGAGTGTATTTTTAGCTCGGGAAAACGAAGCGCGATCGAGCAACGGTACAGCGAAACGCGATCCGGACAACTTGAATGAAAGTGGAGTACACGCTCCCGTCGTGTAATACTCGGTCCGATCTCCGATGGGCGTACCGCAAGGCGAACCCCGTATAGCATCGTCGTTTATTGCGCGCGAGGATTTACCGCGAGAATCTTGGCTTTTCTTCATCGGTTCCCCGACCGGGCTTCGAAGAAGCACATATTGTACATGCCTGAATTCCCGCCATCAGGAAGCAAAAAGAGGCACGATTTTTTCCCTTTTTGAGTATATATCCGAATAAGCCGGAAAAGCGGCTCTGTTCGGGCCGATTTCCGGTCCGCGGATCTCAGGGGCGAGTTTAGCGAACGGGAGCGAGAAACGAGACGGACGAGAGGGAGCTTCGGGGACCGTTATCTCGGTCACGTTTCTCCGATGGTTGGCATTACGAGCGTGTTTACAAATATACTTCTATATAAAAATAGGATTATCGGGACGAGGAAGAGCGAGAGTACGTTGCGTGAGACAATGAGCGAGAGAGAGGCAGGCACGTGTCGACGTATCGACGCGCTCGACAAAACAGATAAGAATTTCATGAATGGGAATAGCGGCGGATTCTCGTCTCTTTGTCTCGAGAATAAGCAGGCGCCCGGGGGGGGGGAGCCCGAGAGACGAGGTAAGTTAGCGAACGCGCCGCGGGGTGGGGTGGGACGAACAAGTGCGTATGCGACCACGTGCGCGGACGGGCTTACGTGAATGGACGTGAAATTAATTGCCCGAGCATCGGAGTCGTTTGACGCACACACGCCCGAATCGAGACTCGCCTCGGCTGTTTGTATTTCGGTGAGCAATGCGCCAGCGCGTACGATCCGATGACCGATGCATCGACGACAGGACCAACGGCTCCCTCCCTCCCTCCCTCTCCTTTCTTTCTTACCATCACGCGCCGTTTACTCTTTTTCACGCCAGTATATATACGTTTACTCTACTCTTGACGTTATTTTTTCGTATTTCATCTTCAATCTGGCTGTTATTTTTTAAAATTTACTACTTTCGAATAAATTTACTCAAACTCTTTTGCAGTTTTAAAAAACTTAATTTAGCTTAAAATATGGTCTTGAGCAGCAGAGAAGTGAAGAGTAGAGTTAACGTACTGCCCTTTTCCACGAGACACGAGCATTCGCCGATGCGAGACCGCTCCGCAGCTTCCAAAATGTCCCTCATTTGTTTCCATACTCTTCTTCTTCTTCTTTCGACTTCCGCTTTCGAATTTAAAAAAACGTTCGCGTAGAAAATTACGGTAAGATGACGGACATCGAAGAATGAAAATTAATGCCAAGTTTTGCAGAAATTTAATTGAAAAAAAATTCACCGAGGTATATGTATTTCGAAAATAAATGTGATTATTATACTGAGGAAATAGCGAAACGTTACAATTTATGTGTGGTTAGTTTTCAATTAGTTTGAGCTGAGTTTTGCGTACGTTAGGAAATTTATATACGGAGCGCCATGCACGTTTTACCGGATGTCGTTCAATTATGCCGGGTTTCATTCCATTATGTTAATTGAATCAATTCAACTTCAACTATATAAGTAAAAAGGTATGGAAATCATTACTTTAGCATCGATATACGTTGCCACGTCTCTCGATGCACAGAGTTTTGTTGAAAATTTTCAAACTGATTCGCGATGCTTTCAATCATCACGGTAATCGATAAATTATTTTGGTGAATTTGAAAACATCGACTTTTTGTTCGAATCCATATATTTGGTATATTTGCTTTGAGGTAAACTAGAATCTATTTATCCGGACAAACATTTTCTGTCAATTATACGGGAAATAAATTTTTCAAAATTTTTAAATATAAATTAAATTGACGAAACTGTTCCTATTAGTGATTGCGAAAATGTGAGATTTATTTCAACGTTTCGAGATAGGTACTCAAATATTCATTTCAAGTATATCCATCTTCAATATCTCGAATTCTAAATGGCGAATCACTCGAAAACTAGCCAGGTAATCGATATTTATATATTATACGAAAATTCTCATACACTTTTGCCGAAAGGTGGGTTAAAAACGCATTTTTTTAACGAAAACGTAGAGAAGGACGGAAATTCACCAGTAAAATAATGAGGTCATGTAAAAGCTTCAGAAACTTTGTTTTTTCATTTATTTTAACGCGAAACTCGTGATACAACTTCATTCATGCTTGACATCCGCATTTAAATTAACATTTTACATTGAAAATGAAAAGGAGGACAAAAATTAATTGGAAAGACGAGATTGTTTGGAAGTTTACGAAATTTCCTTTTTTTCCCCGTCAACGAGAGACGCGAAATAAGACTGCAGTTGCTTGACGTCCGCTTTTATAATATTTTTCAATGAAAATGAACAAAAATACGAGAGGCAATCAAAAAATCACTGGGATTTCTCCAGAACTTCCGCAATTTCATTATTTTTCACTCGTCTCGTTCCAGACCTCTCTTTGTCTATTTTTGATAGACTTGTTCGACTTCCATTTTTACATGAAAATTTTCCAACGAAAATAAGAAGCCTGGATGAATTACAACTTACTTCCAAAACTTTAAATTACTATTTTTTAATTAACAAAGGATGAAATTTAATCAGAAAAATGACGAGATTGTTGGCAAGGTTCGAAACTTCTCTTTTTGACTCATCGCACGAATCTTCTTTTCAATCTCCAGCCTTTGCAATTGATAAATGGGCGAGGAAAACTCCAGAGGGCAAAGTTGTGAAATACAAGAATATTTAGTAATTATTGGAAAGCGTGGTTCATCACAAGGAGAGGGGAAGAGAAATTTGTTTTCCACTTTCGATAAAAATAAACAAAAATTAGCGTAAAAAAACCTAATTTGGCACATTTAATGAAATAAATTCTCTTTTGAAAAAAATAATACCATTTCGAAAGTTTTAAACGTCAAATGTTAAATAAATAGTATCAATGTGATTGAAAATCGATGAAAAACAAAAGACAAAAAGTTTTTTTCGTTGAGTCCATTCTCGCTGACGATTTTGTTCCGTGCTAAAAGCTTTATTAAAATTGTTCAATATAAGGATTAAACAAAAGGACGAAAATGAATGGGTTGGGCGACGAGATTCCTTGGAGGCTTCGAAAGACTTCTCCGGATCGCTCGTGTGTGTCTTATCTGCCTGACCCCTCGAACGCACGTACCGCGTTGATAACGGAGATACGACCGCTATGAGCCCCGACGCGTTTTCTCTCGTTACTCTCAACGAATCTTCTTCCCGTCGATCAATCATTAGCTTCTTCTCGCTCTCGCGCGGGTCTCGTACTTTTTTACCTCCACGAATAATCGATCGCTCATTATAACGAGAGAAACGAAAAAAAACCCAACGATGAATTCTTTTTGAAAAATTTCTTTCGAAAAAATATTAATGTACGAGGACAAACGACGTCGAATCTAGGTCCTCTAGCATTCAACCGTTCACGAGCACGTCGCGAACAAAGGAAACGGGCGAAAGCTCGGTCGGACTCCGCCGAGGCGGATTTCGAGCCGGAGCGCACGTCGTCGAACGTCCCTTCGAGGCGTCTCCCTCACAAATGCATGCAACCCTTCTGTCGAACTCGCAGCGGGATCTCGACTCGCTTATTTATCCCCGTTTCCTCCTCGATCTATTCTACTCGCGTTCGGAAACGAGTCTACGTCATTTTTTTGCTACAATGCGGACATTCGCGTGTCACTCGCACCGCCAGAGATCTCTAGCGGCGAAAATGCAAAATCCGAGTTGAAAATAGGGTATACTCGAAAAAAAAACAAAAAGCATTCGAAAAATGAAATTGCCGATTAGATGATACTCCCGCAGTTCGTCAAACTCGCGAGTTCAAGAACCTTTGTTACAATTCGTGATTTCTCTAATTTTCACTACTCAATTACTTCCGTCGTCCGAATTCTGCCTCACCGACAGCTCAAAACGTACCCACCGGGTGGCAGCACTTGCCGGATGAGCTCGATCGGTAGAGAAGAATTTCTCGAAATATTGTAAAAATTGAAAAAAAAAAGAACGAACAAAAGTGCTCGACCGTGATTTTTGCATAATAGAGATGAAATAATTATGCTCGTAGAACGGATCGGGAAGTTTCGAAGAATCGTCAGCGCTGATCGCGAATTCCGTGCAAGTTGCTGGAAGCCAATGAAGAAATCGAGCGAATTCGATCTGTTTTACGATCATGTCATTGAAGGGGACAGCGGAGACGTTGATTATACGAATCAATGATGTCCTAACAAAAATGCGTGGAAAGCGACAATTTTTTAGTTTCGCTCTCATTGAACGTGTGGGCTGGGGCGGACGTGTTCTGGCTCTGTAAATCACTCTCATCTCCAGGAAACGGATGCAAGAGCTTATTCATGAATTCGCGGTGTAAGTACACACGTATTGCGTCTTCCGCAGCTACACAATGACTACGAATGAAAATTGGCGAGTCGACATTGTTGCGGTGGAATTGCAAAAAACTTGCCGCATCATCTTTTCATGTGCGCACTTCGGCGAAATTGATAACTGCCAGTTTTCATATACAGTAGAGTGTATTTTTGATCGAAAGTAATATCGCTGCGGTTACTGGAATCCTGAATAATAAATTGACGAATTTGGCGCAAACTTCCGCCGTTCGGAGCGCGTGGATGAAATTTTCTCGATGGACAAAGATCGTGGGGTCATTGACGGTATATACGCGAGAAAGAAAAATACTAACTTTTTTTGGTGCTGCGCATGATCCGCCTACGCACGAAAAATTTCATTCTCCGGTAATCTTTCGTAGCGATTATTCAAACACTGCGTTCGTCGTATCATCCGGTGTCGAATGAAAAACTTGTCTGTTATCCGGAACGGGGGATAACAATGGAAAACTTGGCGGATCGGAAGAATAAAAGAGATTCGATCGTTCGCGGAAAACGTAGTGCGAGAGGAAATTTGGAGTAGCGAGCGATAGAGGGGGCGCCCACCGTGTCGTCGGCGCGAACGGAGTGCGCAGTAGACGCGGCGGAGGTGGCGAGTTACGGAGAAAAAGTATAACGAGCTCCGCGTTCGGTGCGATACGTCTCACTGTGGAAGAATACCTGAGGATCGTTGTTGAGAATCGAACGCGAGCGAGAGGGCGGCGGACGAAAAAGTATTTCGGATTCGCGAAAAAAAAGAAAGAAGAGAAAACGGAGTCGAGTGTCGGGCGCCTGCGCGTGACCGCCGACCGTCCAGTAAACACGCAAACTTTGACAGTTTCGCATTGTTCGTGTTTCGGGACGGTAGATCGTACTTGGGTTATTCGCTCGTCCGTTCCTCGATTTTGCAAAGGACGCGCGATAAAATGTTCTGAGGCCCCGAAATTCTCTCGCTGCTTCCGTCGAAGGGGGTGACACGCCAAGTCTGCGATCGCGGGAGAAGAGAGAAAGGGGAGACGACGGTGCGTGCGTGCGTGTGTGTGTGATGCGCGCGTTGCCAGAGCTAACTGGGACGTCGAAAAAAGGAGATAAAAAAACGACAAAAGCCCAGAAAACTCGAGAATCTCGGGTGCGTGGACGCATATAGCGAGACAGCTGTCCCATAATTGCACGTCCGAGTACCCGAAGTACAAAATTTGGCCAAATTTACAATCGGAACGAGCCGATAATCGCGAAATAAGAGACCGGGGTACTGCATACTCTGGAATTTATTGTTTGGCACGCACGCTCGTATTCCCGTGGTATTGATCAGTATCAATATTTATTAGCACGAATGTACGTATGTAAACGTCGAAAACGCGACACTCGCACACGTTTCCATTGCCAGAGCGAGTACGTCAGATCGAAAGAAATTGATCGGTCGAGGCTGCTCGCCCGTGTGTGTGCGTGCGTGCGTTTTTAGTACACGAATGCGACACTAAAAGCGTGACTTTCGAGTTAATCGCGAGTGTTTATTGGTTATAGCGAGCCAGACTTCGGGTTATACCATATCGAAGCTGCACGAATATTTTCGCCGATATTGCGCACTCTCGCGCTAACCAGCGAAAAAGTATTCACAGGTTTGTCCTCCTATCCAGACCATTCTCTCTCGAGATATAAACGTATATGTACACAATAGCGAATATTTACGTACGCGCGTACATACGAGCGCAGTGAACGCGATTTTTTTTATATCTCTATATGTCGCACACATAGCTGCCGGATCTCGGGGGGAAAAATGGAAGCAATAGCGAAGCACGATTTTAACGCCACGGCCGAAGATGAGCTCAGCTTCCGAAGAAGTCAAATTCTCAGGGTACGTTTTTTCGCCTATCCTTCGTATCGATTCTCCGAATTTCGATAACGTGCGTCACACTTCTGTGACTGAGCTCGAGCGATCTATGCTCGGAGCGCCTCCCCTCTCCCCCTCCTACTCCTCCTTCGCCTTTCCCGATGGTTTTTGAATTTTTCTTTCAATTTTCACGATTTTTCATAAATCTATCGTGCTCTCTCTCTCTCTCTGTTACTGTAGATTCTTAATATGGAGGATGACATGAATTGGTACAGAGCAGAATTGGAATCCCGAGAAGGTCTCATCCCTAGCAATTACATAGAAATGAGAAATCACGAGTAAGGGTTCTTCCGCTTCTGCCTTCTCTCTCTCTTTTTTTTACCAGTTCTTTCATTACGATTCTGTTTTGTATTTTTTAGCTGGTACTACGGCAGAATCACAAGAGCCGATGCCGAGCGCTTATTATCGAACAAGCACGAAGGCGCGTTTCTCATAAGAATCAGTGAGAGCTCACCCGGCGATTTTTCCCTGTCTGTCAAGTAAGGAAAATACATTCTTGCCTTTTTTTTTCTCCTTCAAGCGCAAATTGCGCAGAGTCTTAAACACGTTTAATTTGTATTGCAGATGCTCGGACGGAGTGCAACATTTCAAAGTACTGCGCGATGCTCAGGGCAAGTTTTTCCTCTGGGTAGTGAAGTTCAGTAGTCTGAACGAGCTCGTGGAGTACCATCGTACAGCCTCGGTATCGCGTTCCCAAGACGTTAAACTCCGCGATATGGTGCCTGAAGAGGTTCGTTTTATAATCATTCTTTGTGTTTGTTGACACAAATGCGTTCGTGTTATTCTCGAGAGACAAAAAACAAGAGGTAGCCAACGTAGCGTACACGGCATATTTTATCCTTTCATTGTCGGCTGTGTACGCGATTTGCTCGTCAATAACCTTGGGACGATGGCTCGGTAATTTAGCGTGATTGCTTGGTGATATAACGCTCGCAGATCGGCGATCGTAGACGTTACGTGAATTGCGAGGATGAAGTTAATTACCGATCGCGGCTGAGCTCACGGAAAAGTTCGCCTCGCGTTTAGCGATTATTCTCTGTTTTCCGCCTGTAATGGGAATTCTAATCGTAGATATCTGGGTGTGAAGTAACGCTCATGCTGTCATGAAATCTTGCAGGGTTTGGTGCAAGCGTTGTACGACTTTACGCCTCAAGAACCGGGCGAGTTGGAGTTCAAGCGAGGCGATGTTATCACCGTTACGGATCGCACAGATCAGCACTGGTGGCACGGTGAGATTGGCAACAGACGAGGACTATTTCCATCGACGTATGTCACGCCTTATCACTCCTAGGTAAGTTTCGAGTAAATATTTTCAATCTCGAAAAAAAAATGGTACAATAAAATCATTGAGATAACTCGGCGCAGAAACGCATTTCGAAACAGCAAAAAGAAACCAAATAATCAATCAAACAATTGGCATATTTATCTATATAATACTTATTGTGTATTTACATTTGTCTGGTCCAAAAATATTGATGCCTTTTCAAATTTTAGCCCATAATAAAAATATTAAATATTACATATTTTTGTGTAAAATTTTTTTTTTTACAATCCTGAATTTACTATATTAGGAAAAAAATATGTGAAAGATTTGACGATGTGACTCGAAGAAATATCGTGTTATATTTTTCAGAGTGCAATAATGGCGTCTAACGGAGGACGTCATCCAGATACCATCACGCATACGGATAATACTTGCAAATACTATTGATGGAATGCTGCGCGTATGTACGGTGATTGTGAGCGCTGAGGACGTATACCTTGATGAATTTGCTCTTATTTGCGAACGTTTAAATACCGGAACGGAGATTTCCATGGGAAATGATGGAAAACAAGTGCGCAGGAGCGTCGAGAGCGGGGATTGGATTTCGGATTCCCCGATAATCGGCTGGCAACTCGGAATCGTTGATCGGAGCAGCTCGACAAGTTTGTGGTGACACCCGGTCTCGATAAAAACCGCGTATCGAATCAATAAACTTGGTCGCCGTTTCACATCCTCGTTTGTTCATTACGGGCAATATTGTTAGTAAGCATCGCGGATCGGAGGAATTACGAAGTAAACATTTGAAAATGTGCATATGCGCTCATCTGAGCGCAACGCGTGCGCGCATTAAACATTTTGTACGGCCAATTTTCACACGATCGAGTGACGAAGACGCAGTATATTTACAAGCTTTTGTCGCTTTTTGCAATGATTAATTATGAGAGCCGCAATGCGATTATCGACGATATGACCAGGCACGAATGTATATCCGCGTATACATTTAGTCATATATCTAAATAATATGTAAATGCATATACATGCGCGATAATGTGGTTGGCGTTCGTTGGACAGCGGTCTCATTCTCGTTCCTATACCAATGGGGAAGGGCGCCGTTTTCTTATTCTTTCACTTACTTTACTCTCTTTGGCTCCCGAACGAAGACGAAACGTTTACTAGACCGTGTTCGTTGTTTGACGCAGCATCGAAGCTTTTACTCTGTACAGTCCGAATATTTTCGAATTTGTGACACGCCAATATTACTACAACGTAAATTTTTGTACTTTTGTACTGACGGGAAAAGAAAAAAAAACGAAAACTAAAACAAAAGGCCAAAAGTCGAGGAAGGCGGTACGAAATATTGAAAGAAAAATATTTATGTATACAATGAACGAATCCGCAAGAAATAGTTTCGTAAATGAAAATTGCTTAGTATCCGAGCTTGCGCGCTCCGCGAAATGTGCCAGGTGATATAAAATTATTTACTTCGTTACCGGGACGGATACCGTATGTGCGTTTGTGTGTAAATAGATCTAATATATTTATATATGTTCGCGCATATATGTATATATAATCTGGAACACGCTAACGCAAGTAAGAAGACGACGGGAATGAAGATTCTTCGACGAAATCCCACATTGGTAGTGCACAAGGAGATATTTCATCACAGATTCATTATTATTTTCTCTCCAATTCTTTTCCATTCTTCTTCTACGTTTTTTTTTTATCGCGATATATAATTTTTTAAGAACACTTATCCGGCCATATTAAACACTAACCGTTTATTCTCTTAATTATTTAGTCGAGCTTTAGTATACTTATTTCTAACGAAAAGCTTGATAGAACATTAGCTAAAGGGCCTAGCAAGTTATCCGCACCGTTGCGAAACGAACGGCGCGTTCGCGTTGAGAACGAGACGATTCGTGAGAATTCATTGCCCGCGTTCGAATTCTCACGCCGTTCGACGATTAGGTAATAAATTGAGGTTTAATCGGTATCAGCGAGATTCAGCTTTTTTGTTTTGTTTATCTCCCTCTCTACATGTATATTTCTCGAGAGCACGCGTTGTTTTTCATTCGAAAATCGCGGTTGCCTTCGAGACGATTGAAAGAAAGTTCTTACGCATGACCGTATGCAACGAGGTAGGAAACTATGCGACTTTTTCACAACGGCGTATATACTCCAGGCTCTAATTCTTTTGCCCGACGACAAGCTCTTTGTACCACTTTGTACATCTCTCGCTATTATTATCATTGTTTTTTATCCACGAAGGGCAACCAATCGCGCTTTTATCAGAGAATCCGTGTAGCATCGCGTATATTTTACTTTATCGAACAATATTCGAATATTTTCTCATTATACTCGTGCCACTGATGAACTCTTTAATAAACAACGCATCTCGGCGTATTCGTTTGATCTAAGATGGAAGCTGTGTGTATATTACAATAAGAAGAGAAAAAGTAACGGAAATACGAGCAGAACGAACGAAATGTTTTTTTTTTTTAGGAAAGTATTTTACTAATCCTCTCCTCCACTCGCTCTTACGTTTCGCTCTCCACAAAACAGTGAAATCCTAATGTTGCTGTGTAATTATTATTTCTATTATTACATTATTATCATTGATATTATTATTACGTTATGTTACACTTTGTTAACATCAATATACATTTCATTAATCGTACCCACACGATTTTTTTAATCCCCAGAATAGAACCTTAATGTTTTTATATAAAAGTTTTTTATAAAGTGATAAAATATAAGCGTGTTTCTTCGTACTTGAATCTTGAATGGAAATGCAATTTGCATAATCAATCTCTTTATCAAAATGTCTTGTTTCGATGATGATTCATTAAAAGGGGTGACCAAGTAAAGAATTACGCGAGATATAAATTTGATAATAGATTATAGGCGAATGAAAAATTGACGAGAAAAGTAGCTAGCTGTTAATTGGAATTGAGTAGCCTCGCACCATTTAGAAAACTGTATAAGTTACTTTGTCATTCGATAAATATAGAATGTACAGAACTGAAATTAAAGTAAAAAATAACCGAGTCGACGGAAACTTTTTGTTCTTTTTTTTTTTTTAATAAAGATGCGTTGGAGATAGACGGAAGTTGAATGTCACGTTTCTTGTTAACGATGACGGAACTCATCGATTGAAAAACTCGATGAACGACCGTTCGCAGCGAATTCTTTCACTCGTTGCAAACTTATACTGTGGATAAATCATTACCGTGTAATCCGAGGTGCAATTAATTTAGCAATAAACTGCCATAATTACATAGTCACGTTTTCGTGTGTATTTTAAAATTGACCGGAAATGATGGCTTGCAAAAAAAAAAACTATTGACGCGAGATCTTACCGACGTCAGGTAAGTTTTCTCTTGCACGGAGCTTCATTTGACTCACTCTGTACAAACTCCCGGTCGAAGCTCATGGCCGACTTCCTTTCCGCATTGGAAGTCTCCTAAGTGGCATCGAACAACGTGAGTTCGCGTTTCATTTCTTTTTTCCAATAATTCCATCGCAGTCGGATTCTTGTTCGACACTGTAAAAATAATCGCTAAACTTCGCACAATTTGATGAAATTATTAAATATCTGTGAAAAGTTATTTGCTCGTTGTTTTACGTAAATACAAAATTGTCGGCACACGTGGCCGGGCGAGTCCGTGATAACCATGCCACATTTATAACCTCAAAATCTTAATTTTTAAGTTCTCTCTCGATATTTATCGGTTTTCAAATTTTTATGTTTCAGGTTGACTCGTAACTCAACCACAACGTTAAGATGTCGGGAGGTATAGATGCATTGGCCCTTAAGGAGGAGGATGTTACCAAGATGTTGGCTGCTTGCACCCACCTTGGTAGCGAGAACGTTAATTTCCAGATGGAACAGTACGTCTACAAATATCGCGTAGATGGTAAACATAGGAATAATTTTTCTTAGTTGCTCAATATTGAGCCTATATTTATTGAATTGTTTAATCAATTCTTATTTTTTCAAGGTGCCGGTGTCAGCGTCATTAATCTCCGTCGCACCTGGGAGAAGCTTCTCCTGGCAGCTCGCGCAATTGTCGCGATTGAACACCCGAGCGAAGTATTCGTCATCAGCTCTCGCCCTCATGGACAGAGAGCAGTTCTAAAATTCGCGGCTCATACCGGCGCTACTCCCATTGCCGGACGTTTCACACCTGGTGCGTTCACCAATCAGATTCAGGTAAAAAAATTTTCGAGTTTTATTCGCAAAAACTCCCTTACATGTGTAAACGATGATGATAAATTTTTGCCTGAATCGATATGTGTTGATTTTTAATGGCTTAATCTTTTCTGATGTTTGAACTTATTTTCCTGCTTTGAATATATTATTTTTTGTAAATTGTGCAATAATCGAATGTTGCTGTTTAAATTCAGGCCGCTTTCCGCGAACCCCGTCTGCTGATCGTCACGGATCCAGCTTCCGATCATCAGCCCATTACCGAGGCGAGTTACGTTAACATTCCCGTCATTGCTTTCTGCAACACCGATTCGCCTCTCCGATTCGTTGATATCGCGATTCCCTGCAACACAAAGAGTCTTCACAGCATCGGCCTGATGTGGTGGCTCCTCGCTCGCGAAGTACTCCGTCTTCGTGGGACGATCGCTCGCGAAACGAAATGGGACGTCGTCGTTGATCTCTTCTTCTACAGAGACCCTGATGAGGTTCGTATTACCTTCTCCAGTATTTCATAAGAATAAGATAGTCGTTTTGGTGCAGTCAAGTTAAAAAGTTACGTTGAAACACTTGAAAATATATTTTTTTTAATCTTCAAAATCTATTTTAAAGAAAATTCAAACTTTCTCTGGGTATTTCTTCGAATGTAATGAACAATTTACACACTTCTTGAGAATTACGTGAAAGTGTCTGTGTCCAGAATTCAGTAAAAGAAGAATAAATAATAAAATTAAAAAATAATTTAGGCTGAGAAAGAAGAGCAAGCCGCCAAAGAAGTCGCTCCACCGCCCAAGGAATTCACGAGCACTGCTGAGCCGGCTGCCGTTGAACCGAGTTGGGCGACGGAGGTCGAAGCGGCTGCTGGACCACCGACGGAAAATTGGACCGAGGATCAACCGGTTGCCGCGCCAACCGCTCTCCCGATCCCCACCGTTGCTGCCGTTGCCAGTTTCACTGCACCAACCGACTGGGCGTCCCAGACTCAGGAAGACTGGTCGGCAACTCCCTCGGCACCAGCTGCTCAAGGCTGGGGCGGACCGACCAGCGACAAATGGACGTAACTTTCTCTCCCTTGAGACCTCTGTGACAACACTTTGTACGCGAATTGTAATAAAGTGAACGAGGAAAACAAGAAGTCCGTTTTTTTCTTTCTAGTTTTCAAAGGGTTTTCACGCTTATTACAATATCAGAATACTTCTACTCGCAAATATACTTTCTAAAATTAATTTTTAAAACTTGTTAGATTCGTCGGAGACACTCGTGATCACGATGAAATTTTACCGTGAACCTTAAACCTGTAAACGCACGTGTAGTTCGGATTACCCCAGTTCGAGAGAATCTCCAGAGTTAAAACTTTGATTGGTGTTTTCTTGAAATCAGGATTCTGAAATTGAAGGAAACATTGATAGCCGTGCTCAATTGAAACGCGCAGATTTTTCTTACCGTGATGTGAAAAAGTTGCGACGACGGGCCGTCCTTGTTGTAGACAAAAATTTCAGTCTCCACTATTTTTTGAGAAGTTTCAGCTGTGACTTTGAACTCTTTCGGTGCGGAGTCTATTTTCCCGGACAGGGAAGCAGCGATGGAAACGTGTTCGAGGGAAACTTGTTCAACGAACGCTGGATAAGCCAACTGAATTTTAATATTACCGCGCTCGCCTCGAAAAGCCCAACACTCGCCAGCTTCGCTCCACGGTTGAATAACCTGTCGCGGTGTAAAATGATTGGGTTTGCAGATATCGAATCCGAACAAGGTCAGTCCGCTCTTGGGCTTATGATAAGGTTTGGTGTTCGGAGTTTCAAGGACAATTCCACCAGCCGCTTCCGAAGCGAAATCCGGAAGTTCTATTCCTAAAATTCACACGTTCAACGTCAATGTTTGTCTCCCGATTAATTAATTAATAAATTAATTCCTCGCAAAAAAATCTCACCTTTCGTCAGGTCTCGGCTGTACATTGTACGTAACTGCAAATTCTGTTATTTAATATTAATATAAATTATTGTTCTTACTGGAATAATGACAAAAATGAATTAATTAAAAAAAATAATAAACCATCTTTCTGTAAGCCATTTCGAGATTCAGAGCTTTGCTTTTTAGGTGATTTATCGTTTTTTCGATCTCGGGTGAATAGTGAACATTCGAACGATCCGTTATTCCAATGAGCTCCGTAGTCGGCGATCTTTTACCTCCATCGCCATTGAACGATATTTGTTGCAGTTTAAAGTAGGGTAGAATGCACATTGTTAATAAGCCTGAAAAACAGTGTAATTGCAGAATGTTCGTTATTGAAATGAAAACATTAAATACATACCAACTGCGAAGCCCAATATAAGCAAGGTTTCCAACAAAATTCTAAAAATTTGGGAGATCGTCTTGGCCGATTTTCCTACGTTTATCAATAACCAAAGGTCGAGCTTCATCACCGTCAATAAAATATTTCGAAAATCTAGAATTAAATGTGCAGTTGATCGAACGTTCAAAATCATTCAAGCTGTTTCAGAATATGTTACAATCAACTTACCCATGTTTTAATAAATTGTAGATGTTTTCCATTCGTTTTTAAGCTGCTTTGGTTATTTCTCGTTGCCGCAATGATTTGTCAATCTTTTGTATATTTTCCTGTCAATTATTTCAATCGTTTCGATATTTCAAACAAAATGTATGGCTTGTTTAGTGATTCGAAGTAATCGTGTAATATTTCAAATGCGTTCGAAATAAGAGTTCAATGATGTTCAAAAATCGTCGACTAGACAATTTTCTGAAGTACCACACGAAGATAAGTGGAAAATCTGATATGCAGCAATTTTTTAGGTTATTCTAACTTCGTTGTTATGAGGAAAATTTATCTACTCCATATGTTTATCAAACATATTTAATATTTTTTGCAGTTATAGGCTACAAAAATGGATAATCTTTCTGAACAAGTAAGTACAAAGTTCACACATACAGATTTACATTGTGGATTATGTTTGAAAATAAGTTTTTATTGTATTTATTTTTTTGTAATAGAATTTTATTGTTCATAGATCGATGAAATCGAGGCACTCGTCTCTATTTACAATGATGATTGGCGAATTGAAGATTTGGAAAATCGTGCCTACAGTGTCAACATTCCTGATGGCGACAATTTTGTGAAACTGTATTTAAAACTACCTGTCGATTATCCGTCAAAGTCACCACCTTGCTACGAGATATCCGCACCTCATCTCAATCGTGCTCAAAAAGTTCATCTCTGTAACCTTTTGGACGAGGTATACTCGTATGTTCTTTTCAACTGCAAAATTAATCGGTGATTCTAACAGCAACGAGATGGTCATCTTGAAAATAATTTTTGACAAAATTTTAACAGAAATTGCATTGGGCAACCTGTGATTTATCAATGGATAGAAAGAATCAGAGAAGATCTAGTAAACAGTCAAGTATTGGAGAAAACTGATGTTAACGACAATGAAAAAGTTATTGAGGAAAATGATGAGCTAATTAAAGAAGTCTCTGTACCTCTGAATAATGTTATACAAATTTGTCCAATTATTCATCATGGAGAAACTATTATAGATAGAAAAAGTTCCTTTCAAGGGCATGCAGCTATAGTATTTTCTGTAGATCAAGTGAGGTATGTACTTAATTTTGAAGTATTCAATTTTGTAGCAAATACTAAACTTTAAAATACCTGCAGATTAGTCTTGAAGGAACTCTTTGGATACAGAAAAATCCAACAAGCTACTCATAACATCCATGCCTATAGAATATTTATAGAGGATAAGAAAGTGTTTGTTCACGACTGTGATGATGATGGAGAATCGCAAGCTGGTGGCAGATTATTGCATTTACTTGAGGTAAATTTGATATTTGTATGTAACAGCCAAACTCTCTATAAACACTGCTTTTAATGTATAAAATAAATTAAATTTTAAGATAATGGAAGCTAAAAATATTCTGGTCGTTGTATCGCGTTGGTATGGAGGGACACATCTTGGTCCTGATCGATTTCGTCACATAAACAACGCTGCGCGGCAAGTTCTTGAAAACTCTGGACTGGTACCAAAGAGAGTGTAATTATACAGAGATTGAAAGCCGAAATATTTTTATATCAGCCGCGTAAACTTTAATTTTCAATAAACCAACAAATAAATACAAGTACTTGTTTCATATATACAATTGCAATTAGAATGACACTATCGTGTACTCGTAGATTGGCGCATACTCACTAGTTCAACATTACAACAGTAAGACAATGCATTATTATCATATAAAATTACATGAATCCTTGCTTATACTTACCATTGCAAAAAAATGTTCACTTATGAAAATAATCGTCGCAAAAATACTGACTAACGATAAGTGAAGAAAAATCTGCAATTGCTTCAGAGATTACCTCGGTGACGTTTACACGTTAAAGCGTAACGTTTATCCTACAAAATTATTTGTCAATTGTGCTGTTTTATCCAAGATGGACGATATTCAACTATACTAAATTATTCACCGGTACCGTTGACACTGGATACGATTCGGTATACTTGTTGTTTTACAAAACAGAAGGAACGACGACCCAGTCCCCGATCATCTCATATTCTGCGTTATTAACGGTGCTCGCAGACGTAACAAATTCTTTTGACATAACTGAAAATAGAGAAATAATTATGAAGTGTACGCGAGTGTACTTGAAGAATATTTAGACAAGTAATTCATTTTACTATTGAAATGTCGTTCCAATTCTTGTGCATCGATGTTTGATGGCAAAGTGGTATTTGTTCCGCAATTGCTCCTTTCCGAGCTCATTTCCGAGTTTCGTCTTCTCTGCAGCAGACGCTTGCTGCATTCGCCTAATTCTTCTAATTTTTTCAATTCCGTTCTGTAGCTTTCGTCCTCGTCGGCCGAGTCGGTTTCAGTTTTCTGACCGTCATCAATCTCGTCTATTTCGTTCTCGTCGATCGTCCCGGTCGCCAATTTGACGTCCGGATTCATCATCGTGTTGCAATTCAAATAAGTTATCGTATCGAGTGAATTGTTGGCTGTAGCGTTGGACGAGAATATCTGACTGCTGCCCATGTATTCTGAGAGATCAAAATTGAGCACGTCCGCCAATAGCTTCTCTTTGTGTTCCACGTCTCTCTGTATACTCTCAAGATTTCTGTTCGCTTTCAATACATAATCGTCGTCGATGCTCAGCGTCATCAGCGACGCGTACGTGGTTGTCTCGATCTCATTTATTTGACTTCTCGTCATCGCGCCATTCGCATTTTCGTTGGACTCTTTAGTCGCATCGTTATCCTGCCCCTTCGATCTCGTACCATTGAGCTTTTTCGATCGTCGCTCCGGCGTGAATACTATATCCTCGAACTCTTGTTGACTAATTTTTTTAAATATCTCGCGTCTGTCGTTGTCCACAATACCGTTTACGTTTGGTTTTACATTTGCTTCCGTAATGAGCTCCTTTTCCAAGTATATTGGCACAACGGGCGGAACTTCCGTCGCTTCCTCCGCACGTACTACGTCATCCGGATCGACGACTCCTCTCGACGGTAATCCCCTGTAATAATATTATTTATTACGATTCACGGATTCTTTAGAGATAGAAAAGGTAAAAAAATGCTTCCCTACCCCATCGCTTGTATAATATTGCTTGGATTGATCTTGTAAAAAGGTATTGCAGGCACGATCGCATTGTCCTTCAGCTTTGAAGTCAATTCGAGGATTCCGGCTGTGACGGGCTTGCCGATTTCGACCAAAGATGAGAGCGGATCCTTGTACTCCTCGAATCCAGTAAATGTTACATCCGGATGGTAAGCTATCCTTATTATGTTTCTCTCTCCTTCGAGAACGAATATCTCGTCTTTGGTGCAAGCAACGTCGATGACTCGACGGAGATCCGACACTACCGACGTTATCGTGATCGTCACAGGATTCAGCACGTAAATAACTTGATCGCTGTAAGTTACGAGGAGATCTTCGCAAAATGGCAGCAGTGCGCCGAATGTTGGTTCTCCACGATTTTTTCTCATGCTCTCGGGTGCTGGGTTGAGCAACGTCACCTCGGTACCGGTGCATCGTACGGCTTCCTTTCGCGAGAAAAATCACGTCTGGATTAACCAAACTTTTCGAATTTCTTATTTGTTTTGTAAATTTTGGTAGTTTACCTTGAAGATGAGAGTTTTTTGAACGGTGCCATTCTTATCAGCTTGCCATATTCTAAGACCCGGTCGGCCCGCGTAAATTAAAGGCTCCTGAGCGTGACCAGATCGGGAACCAAATACGGCACCCAATTTTCCCAGACTGAAAATCATAGAATTTTAGATATGATGATTTTTTAGTCTATCTTCATCTTTATAATTATTTTTGAGCTTACTTTTTTCTTTCCTTTTGGCCAACTTGAGATACTTTATTATTTTGATTGTTGTGAACGATTATCGTTCGGTAAAGAGTCGATACCAGCAGAAATCCTTGTTGGTAGCTCAACTGTACAACGGCATACTTCTCATTCAAGAGTTCCGATGATTTTGACAAGTGCTGCAAATCATTAAATCATTTTCAGTTACATAAATTCAAGCAACTTATTCTAAGTAAAATGTTCATCAGTGTTCGCCTAACCATGTAGAAATCAATTTCTGTCAGTACAACGCAGCCTTCTTGATCTCCACTGAACAATTTCATTCCATTCTTCGACCATTCTACAGTAGTCACGGTTGTTCGATGAAGGCCTACTATGTTGTATCTTTCAACCTGCTCATGTTTCATGTTTCGTGAATTTTTGATAAACGAATTTTGATAAATGAATTTTTTATAATAATTACCTGCTTTTTTTGTTTTGGTTTTAAACTGTCTGGTAAAGAAGCTGGTAAGTCTTTGGGTATTTGAAAAACTGTGACTACTCCTTGATCAGTACCAGCAGCTACCATATAATCTACAGTTGAAATTACCCTCAGGCAGGTAATATTTAAATTTGTATTCTGAAAAACAAGATTTATGTTATGTATAATTTCATCGAATAGGTCAGTACTTGTTAAAATGTCAACATTTTGTGACTTACTTCGCAACGAAGTCTCTGCAGTTGACCAGTGCATCTGTCGAACCAATAAATAAGTCCACAGTTCGTGCCAATCGCTAAAAACTCCGGTAAAGCGTCGATACACGTGAAATTTATATCCTGCGTGAATATTCCATTCTGCAGCTTTATGGGTATTTGTTGCAATAAGTTTGTTAATGGAGTCCATTCCCTGAGTGGTCCTCCATCCTCGCTCATTGGAGTTGTCATTTTGAACTTTTAATAAAACTAATGAGAAACTTCTAACGCTACGAATGCTTGTATCGCGAAATGAAAGGAGGAAGTTGATAAAAACCTGATAAATAGAGAATTCGAGGAAATCCAAAGCAGTATGTCCGGTAGAAATCGCGAAAATTCTTCTCCGATACTTTCACCACAGATACATTTCAGTTTTCCTCGATGTGCTGAAATTCTCGTTGTGCAGAATTTCGGTAAACATAATTATTAGATTTGACAGTTCGTGAACTGTCAAAAACAACGTTTCACCACGTTTTGAGAAAAAACCTGTGACCGCAGGAAGGATGTGTTGCAGATGACTCTGACGTCGAGCAAGGAATTTTGCTTTTTGTCATGTTTGGGTTGGCAGTGCTTTGCCGCTGTGGGCGGGGGTTCGCGAGACTCGCGAGAGACGGTGGAACCGCGAGCGCGTAGTCAGAACGCGAGAGATTGACGGACTCGCGAGCATGGGGTGGAAAAATAGAAAAATCGTCTCTATCTCGAAAAATCCTGTATAGCAAGAATTCCCTTTGATACGAACAAATAAAAACAACAAAAATCCGCGTACCAATAAAAAAACCAAGCCATTCTCACGCATAGATAAACTATCGCAAGTGCGGAGGAAAAGTGACGCACTCCTCCCTAAAGAGAATTCCTGGAAAAGCGATTAATTCTAAAGACGCGTCCATCGAGTCGAAAAATTGACGGTTGTCGGTAGGCAACGCCACCAATATTGTTACTGTGTTACAAGTACTATTATTACACGCATTTCTACGTAAGCTCCGTCTCTCGAACAGCGGGGTTGGGCGGCGCAGCTTTCGTGGCACGAGCGCCGAACGCGACTCGCCGACTCGCGAGAGACGGAACGTTGTGGGCCAACGTCGACAAACGTGCGTGTCGGGCATTGCCGTCGGCGCGTGTGTGTGCTTTCGCTCCGTGACGAGATCGTAACTCAATAAAAAAGGAAGACGGATCGTTCGTCTCTCGTGTGTCGTGCGACGGGCCGGGGAGCATGAACCCGCCGATGTCTCCGGGTCGGTGGTGGCGTCGCTCTCGCGCTGCGCCTCGGGAGAAAACACACGAGAAAGTTCGTGATGTGACTTGGCGACGATGAAGAAACGTTGCGGGGAAAGTGGGCAATCAGCGGGGGTGATAAACAAAGAATGAAAGGGCGCGAGCTTTCATTGTATCCAGGGCAAAAGGGCGACAGAGCGAGTCAAGCGGGAAGGGAAGAAGTGAGAGAGCGAGCGCGTGTTTTCGCTGATGCGACGATGAGCCGAAGGGAGAGACCGATGGGAATTCCGAAATAGAAACAATAATTGATTCCCCAACGGGTGGGAATCGCCGGAAAAACTCAGTGCGTGGGCTCGTGTTCGTACGTGGTGTTCTGAATAAATAAAAAAACGCTCGCGATCGACGAGCGTCAGTCGGGAAACGCGATGGATCATTCGTCGGTCCCCGAATCCACTCTTAACTCGCTCAAATCGCGATTCGAGGAAAAACAAGTGAAAATGCACGAGATGCGCGCGTCCCGTGGGCTTTTTTATACTCGAAGAATTCTTGATACCGTTCCCGACGTAAATTTCACCATCGCGCGACGCGCTTTTTCAAAATTCACTTCCGCCTTGTAGACAATTCTCGGGAGTCGCGAGGCGGTACAGTCGTCGGCAAGGTAAAATAAATATTACAGCGAGAGCAATAAAAGTGCTCGGAAGTGAAGTTAAGAATTGTGAAAATCTCGTCAAGCTCGTCCTCTCGCTCTCGCGCCGCTTCAGCGTTACAGTCTCGAGACGCGGGGCTCGAGGGCAAAAACACTCACAGTAGTAAAACCGCACATGCACACTCGAGGGCCACACCGTCGTTACGAGAGCTTTTTCCTCTCCTCCTTTATTCTTCCTCGCGTTCCTCTTTTCGCTCTGGCGGACCGGAGTGAGTCGAGCCGAGGGCAAAAAGTTGGAGAAAGACAGAGACGAAGTTGGTACATCTATTTATAATATATAAAGCGGTGAATCAACCTAGTGAGCGAACAGTGCGCCGGGCGATCTCGCAGGGTGTAGAGCTTCCGAGCTCTCTGCCGTCGATCCATCAGCGTGTCTCGTGTTTTTCAACATTTTTTTTTCCAACATCTGTACCTATCGAAAATCTCGAATCTCTCCGAAACAGAAAAAAAAAACCAGTGCGCCGGGCGCGAGTGTTGAAAAAAAAGTGTTGTCTTTTTTTTTTTATTACAAAGCTCGTTTATTTCAATTTTATATTTTTTTTTGTTACCGTGGCGAGTACACGCGGTGTTTGCGCGGAAGCAAGAGCCGCGTGTTTGATGCGTTGCTCTCGTTTCGTTGTGCGCGAGATTAATCGTATTCGTTGGTAAAAATCAGTGTCGGAGCCTCGTGGCCAACCCGCCCCACCCTCTCGAGTCTCTCGGCAACAATATCGCGCTTCTTTTCGCACTCCCCGTGAAAAAAAAAGCGGAATTCCGTCGAGAGGCTCTCGTCGGGCGTGCGAAACGGTGCGTGTCTCGGCAGCGGGCAAATCGACGACGAATCCCACGCAGAGGACGGCTCGTGCATGATTGCAGTCGCGTCTCGGAGGACCGAAGGAGCGTCGGGACGTCAGGACTCGCGAATGTCACGGATATGACGCGTGGAACCGCCCGGACCACGTGATAGAGCGTACATATATGAATAAATATATGTACGCGCGCATTCTTCGTCACAGGAGAGAGGAGAGCTCGCAATCGTCAGGAGGATGCGGTGAGTCTCTATTCGCCTCTTTTATTCGCGAGTTATCCTCTCCACGAGAGAAAAAAAACACCGTTCGAGAGAGAGAGAGAGAAGAAAAAAAAAATCTATAAAAATCTTCTCCCCGGTAGGTCGCCGGTATTTAATCGCGATTGAATATTCCCTGACGAGGCATCGACAGTCAAGGATATCGGCTAATCTCCCGTATAGATCGAAATGCATACACGTAGGCTGAAAAGTAGCCTCGTCCGGTGGTACGCCTTGCAGCGAGATTCCTGCATTATAGATAACGCGAACGCTACTCTCGAAAGTAGGTTTATCTCGATAATGAAGGAGGCAGCTGTTTCGTTTACACCCTGCTCCCTCCCCTATCGGATTTGCAACCAACGGCGAGCGTCCGTGCACGAGGAGGGCACAGCAGCGCATATCTCATTCAATATACATCCTTGCTCCTTCCCTTCCCTTCTCCTCCCCCTTCTCTCTCTCTCTCACTATTTTCTTCGCTCTATCACACACCGACTAAATTTGGAAATTAATTCCGATAGTCCCCGGTGTTCGGGAAAACTCCGCGGGAGTTCTCAACTCATTCCGAAGTTTTGTATTTTTTTTTTTTACTTTACTTCTATTTGTTTCATTTTTTTCTCTCTCTTTTTTATTATTCGCGCAGAGACGCGATCCATCATTCGGGACTAGCTTGAAAAGTCGCTCGAGCTATTCCGACCCGTAGGTATATGTTTCGAGAGTGCGAAAACTCGGGAGCATCGGGTAAGAGTATAAAAATAAACCCATACATTTTCTCGGCGAGTCGATATACAGCGGCGTCTGTTTCGTTCGAGCTGTGCGACTGCGAAGCCTGATACGAGCTAAAGCGCGCGGTATCGGTGACGAGAAGCACAGAGGGTTTCCCTAAAAATTTTTCGATAGGTTCTTTCGGGCCGCGCCGGGGAAGGGCGCCGACGAGCTCTCGCGGCTCGTCGACGTTGCGCGAGAGAAAAAGCGGTGGAAGGTGGAATAAGAGGCAGGGAAAAAATGGGGTTAAACCGATCGGTTAATCTCTTGCCTTATTGTTCTTTTAATAAAAGCAAAGGAGGATGGCTTGTGCGCGGCAGCGATGGGGCTAGAGCGGCCGTGAACGTCCCGACATCGTCCTGGCAACGTGACGACACGTTCAGAGCGAAGTTGTTAAGTGTATCGTCGCTTTGACACATTCGTCGCCGCTTGGACCTCGCGGGAAGCATTTCCGCGAGGCTGCCAGCCGCTTCGAGCCCTTCTCACTCTCCGAGCACCCTCTCGACGCCCGTATATTTCTATAACGGGCTCGGCACAGCCAACGAGGCAGCGGGTCTATTCACCTGGAGGCGCGCTCGACCAACCGGATATAATTGACAACACTCCGGATTTGCATAACCTTCCTCCACGTTATTATATTTATATTTTGTAAAGCTTTGTAAGTCCGCCTATCGCTTTCCACGTGTGCGTGCGCCCTTAGACACGTCGAATCGATTATAAATTGTTTTCTCAATCGGAGGGAGAAAAAAAATTATTTGAGCGATGAACCTTTTCTTTTTTTATTAGACACGTATACTTGATGGTTTCTTGAGTTTATCAAAAGATTTACTTAAACATTCATTACGTCTCATCAAAGTCAAATAATTGTCAAAGTGTTATTATTTTTTAATAAAATAATCGTTCCATGTTATATAAAAAATGTATATATAAATTATATTCTCAATCGGAGGGAGAAAAAAAATTATTTGAGCGATGGACCTTTTTTTTTAATTAGACACGTATATTTGATGGTTTCTTGAATTAATGAAAAGACATTACTTATATATTCATTACTTGCCTAAAGTATATTGATTTTTTAATAGAATTATCATTTTATGTTATATAAAAAATTTATAATCCGTATAATTGAAATAATTAATCTCGTTTATTGACAGCTGCAAATATATTCGTAAGATCGACGAAAACGTTCGAATCGCGTTGCGTGGAGCGAAAAAAAGGTTTCTCTCGGTGTTGGAGCGCACTTTCGCGCTCTGGGTCTCGCGACCAGTATTTAGAATCACTAAATATAGCAAACGGAAACCCAGCCGCGAACGTGAGCCTCTCGGGCAGCGGAGCATCATCGACCCCGAACAACTTTTCTCTTGACTTTTTCTCTTCCTAATTTCTCCGTGGGTCGAAAAAGGGAACGTTGAGGGAAGGATTTTCTCATTTCCCGAGCAGAAAATATCTCGCTCGATTCGTAGAAAGAGCGGCGGCCCCCGAGATATCGCTCGCATTCGTGACAAATTTTCAGAGAAGTACTGACGTAAGAGACTCCGAGATATTTTCAACAGCTCGAAACATGCTCGAATATTATTTAGCCAAAATAACAGGGCCTTTATTTTATTGTGCGCTATATTCTTTGTATCGTATCCTCGTCGTGTATATACAGCGAGAGTTTTCTCGCTGCGGATCATCATCACCGTGGACGCTCTTTATTTATTTTCTTTATTTTATTTTATGTTTTTTGTTTGTTTTTTGTTTTTCGGTGCAAGGGCAGCTCTGGAACGAAGCTCGTAAGAAAAATCTTGCCGTAGCATGCCAAGGAGGTGCGCGACCAGGAGGAGACGCGTCGCTCTGATCCCGCGTAAATCGGGAAGGTGGCGATTTATCGTTGGAACGACGGGAAGGGCCGATCCGGGTGACAATAAGACGAGGCTAGATACGACGAGGAGACGACCTAAGGCCCGGGAAAGAAGAACCGAGCAGATCGACACGAGCGACCGATGAGCACGGGAAATAATGCTGGTGACGCTTCGGGTCCCGGCGTTGCGCTCGGTAACGGGGCCCATGTCACGAATCACACCGGCCGAGCGTCCGGCGACGAGACTGCCAGACAGAACGTCCAAGGGAATGTCCTCGACACACCGACGAACGTCGACGGCCCGGCCACGACCCAGAATGCCGTCGCGAATCCGACCGCCGAGTCCAAGGCGGTCGCGGCCGCCGCCGCCGCGGAGAAAAAGCGTCCCGCCAGGCGAGGTAAACCACTTCCCGATCGTCCTGTCAGAGCCCTCTTCTGTCTACCGCTCAAAAATCCTCTCAGGAAACTCTGCATCAGCGTCGTCGAGTGGAAGTATCCTTTTTTTACTTACTATTTCTCATACACTTTTATGAAGCAATAAAAAAAGTTTTCTATTCATTACTGGCTCTTGAACAATAAATTTAAGGAGGATCTACGGGACAAAAATTCTCAGCAAAAAGTAAAAATTATTTACGTCAAATTTGTGAAATTTAGACTGGCTTTTTATAAAAAGGATATTATACATTGAAAGTCGTTGCTTTTTCGAATCTTCCATAAGAACCCATGTTAAAAGTAACAATTTTTTAAATTTCATATCTAAATAACTACATGGTAAAGCTTTTTTAAATTTTGCAAACACTTTAACACGATGCTAACGAATATCTGTGCAATTTTTAAATAAATTCTGTCTCAAGAAATTTCAAGTGATGATTTTTCATCAAGTTAACACATAAGGACAAACTTTTGAATAGACTGTCTCGGTTAGACTACCTTAAATAAAAATTCAACGTGCGCTGCTTTAAAAATAATGAACTTGATGTTTGAATCATTCATTTGACGTCTTGAAAAAATGATCAGGAATTACCTATTATGAAGTTCATATCGTCTAGGACAACTTAAAATTTTGAGATTTTGAGATTTTGAGATTTGTCCTCGAACACACTAAATTTTCTCAGCTCATGTGAAAAAAACTTGAAACACAATTTTCTATTACGAGCGACAACGAGACCGCTACGCGGCCGCTTTTTTTGACATTTTAATTGATATTTTGCTTTTTTTAATATAGGATACAACCGCACTGACATTTTTAAAAAGTATTTTGAAACGATATTATAAATTAGAAACACTGAACTATTCACTTTACGGATGATTGAAAATATTCGGAACTGACACTCAATCGAATTATTTCTACGAAATGTTTTTCGGTACCGAACTATCTGGCGAGACGCGACACGTCTTATCCCGACACTTTACACCGACCTACTAATTCAAAATTTTGTCATAAAATAGAACAATTAAGGCCTTAATCGGTTTTTCCACTTGACCTCGACCGATCACCATGGAAACCTTAATGACAAAAGTGATTAACGAAAATTTGAAAATGAAATGACTATTTTCGTTAATCTCTCGGTCATTAATTGTTTCGCCTTAATCGGTTTTTCCACTCGACCTCGACCGATCACCATGGAAACCTTAATGACAGAGTGATTAACGAAAATTTGAAAATTAATTACTATTTTCGTTAATATCTCGGTCATTAATTGTTTCCATGGAGATCGGTCGAGGTCAAGTGAAAAAACCAATTAAGGTCTTAATGGTCGGTTTTATAACGCAATTTGGAATCAGTAGGCCGACATAAAGTGTCGGAGTAAGACGTGTCGGGTCTAGCCAAGAAGTTCGTTACCAAAAAACATTTTGTACAAATTCGACAAGTTCCATTGAGTGTCAGTTCTAGTGTTATTTTCCATCATACGAAAAGTGAATATAGTTTAGTGTTTCAAATTTATTATATCATTTCAAAATACCTTTAAAAAAATGTGAGTGAGGATATATCCTATATAAAAAAAGAGATGGAATCTCTAATGAATTAATCGAAATAAAGCGCATTTTGCAAAGTTGTATAAAGTATGCGTCTAGAAGAACAGCGAAATATTAATTGAAACATGTCTAAAAAAAGCGGCTGCGTTGTTGCTCGTATGTTTAAAAATATCGCTCATACATCCTTTTTTTCTCGTTTTTTTTTTCAATGGAGTTTTATTTTTGAAACCAATTATCAGTCAGGGAGAAACGTATAGTAAATCTTATTACGCAAAAACAAAAACTTTACAGGTTATTACAGAACTAAATATAATTTATTTAGATCCTGTCTTAAATATATGGCAATTTTTGTATTGATAGAATTTTGTAGACTATACTATAGAGTTTCCTTGACGCGAAAAAATAACAGACCTTTCGAATGGGTTATTCTTTCGACGATTTTCGCCAATTGTGTAGCACTGGCAGTATACACGCCCTATCCTTGCGGAGATTCCAATCAGACCAATCTTTACCTGGTGAGAACGCATTTATTGAAACGAAAACAGGAGTACTTCAAGAAACGTTTATTGATTTCTTTTCAACTTTCGATCAGGAAAAAATTGAGTACATATTTCTCGTCGTTTTCACCCTCGAGTGTGTCATGAAAATACTCGCTTACGGTTTCGCGCTACATCCTGGCGCCTATCTTCGCAACGGATGGAACATGCTGGATTTCACGATCGTCGTTATCGGGTTCGCATTTAATATTTTTTAAAGCAAATATTTATTGTAATATTGAATGAATAATTCTCGACTTTTCGCTTTTGAAATTATATCTTAGTTAATATGCGAGGCATAATGATAGAATTAGATAAAATTTTGAGCAGAATGGTCAGTACGATCCTGACGGCGTTGATGAAAGAAGGTTTCGACGTGAAAGCTCTTCGAGCCTTCAGAGTGCTGCGACCTCTTCGTCTCGTGTCCGGTGTTCCAAGTAAGTTACCCGAACGTGTGTTCCAAAATTCACTGGCAGTGCTACGAGCAGTTAGCAGTGTGTTTAAAAATTACTCGCAAATTTTACACGCATGCACAGCAGCCGGAACAGCGCGCTTGCAATTTTGGAACACTATTGGCAGCGTGCTTCGTGACATCACACTGGTAGCACTGGCAGCAAATTTTGGAACACACCCTATGTTACCCGAACGAGCACTTTCTTCGGATCGACTAAAAAAAAGAATGTTTCAGGTCTGCAGGTCGTTCTGAACTCCATTCTTCGGGCTATGGTGCCGTTGCTTCACATCGCTCTCCTCGTGCTCTTCGTCATCATAATTTACGCCATTATCGGTCTTGAACTTTTCTCCGGTAAATTGCACAAGACCTGCCGCAGCAATCTCACCGGTAATTTGATGAATTTAACGACGCCACGATCCGGCGACCGTTCAGTAATCGGATCTCATCGCATTATCGTCTTTGCTTTTCAGAGGAGATGATGGACGACCCACATCCTTGCGGAGACGATGGCTTCCAATGCAGCTCCCTCGGGGAAGAGTATTACTGCAGTCGAAGGTACTGGCAAGGTCCGAACGACGGAATTACCAACTTTGACAATTTCGGACTGGCCATGTTGACCGTCTTCCAATGCGTCACTCTCGAAGGATGGACCGATGTTCTTTACGACGTGAGTTCTTTTTCATTATTCACTTAAGGAGGTACTCGCACGAAGGGCTGTATCAAGTTGTTTTTTCTTCATGTAAACTCCGAAAAATTACCTTTTTCAATCATTGATATCTCGATTTTGACACGATGAAACTTCTTCAAATTTTACACACGCTTGCATACGATGCTGAGGAACGTTTGTGCAAATTTTTTAAAACTTATCTTTAAAACCGCTAAATGCAACTACCTCCTTAACCGCCTTCTCACGCTCGCTCATTTATTTTCGTAACGTAGATCGAGGATGCCATGGGCAGCACGTGGCAATGGCTCTACTTTATCTCCATGGTCATTCTCGGCGCGTTCTTCGTTATGAATCTCATTCTCGGTGTCCTGTCAGGGTAAGTCATTCGTTATTGTCGCTTCATCACACACAACGAGCTTCCACGTATACACTTCCGTTTCTAGAGAATTCTCCAAGGAAAGAGAAAAGGCCAAAGCTCGCGGAGACTTTCACAAACTCCGGGAAAAACAGCAAATCGAGGATGACCTGAGGGGTTATCTGGACTGGATTACCCAGGGCGAGGACATCGACGCCGAGGCCGACGAGATGACGCAGATGCAGGATGGAAAATGTTGGTTGAACGAACAGCACCGATACCTCTTTGAAAAATTCACTCTTATTGATAAACTCGATTGATTGCAGCGAAGCAGCAGAGTGAAATGGAGAGCACGGATCGTCTCGAAGGTGACGAGGAAGGCATACAACAGGAATCGACGTGGAAGCAAAAAAAGAGAGCCTTGGACAGGTAAATTTTGATCGAACATAATCGAACATAATCGTGGGTGCAGTCGTTTCGACGGATCAATTTTTTTTTTTTTTTTTTTCAGAATAAATCGGAGGATGAGACGAGCGTGCAGAAAAGCCGTTAAATCCCAAACCTTCTACTGGCTCATCATAGTTTTGGTATTTTTAAACACGGGGGTATTGGCGACCGAGCACTATCATCAACCAGACTGGTTGGATCAGTTCCAAGGTATGATTTTACAAAAATATAACAATCGTTACTTCTTTTTATGCCAATTCCATTGAAAATTTATCAATTTTGTTTTATAAATATTTCAGAATACACAAATACCGTCTTCATTGTTCTATTCTCAATGGAGATGTTACTAAAGATGTACAGTTTGGGATTTCAGGTATACTTTCGTTATAATTACATTTTTTCAAATGTTTTACGATTTTTTGTGATTTGGAAATATTGAACTGATATTTTCAGGGCTACTTCGTCTCACTGTTCAATCGTTTCGATTGTTTTGTCGTGATCGGTTCGATCAGTGAAATGATATTGACGAACACGGAAGTGATGCCACCCCTCGGTGTATCGGTGCTCCGTTGCGTCAGATTGCTCAGAGTCTTCAAAGTCACAAAGTGAGTATGCGCTATTATTGTTGCCCATCGATAAAACATTAATATCGATTTTCAATATTCTTTGGCAGGTATTGGCGGTCTCTTTCCAACTTGGTAGCATCTCTGCTAAATTCCATACAATCGATCGCCTCGCTGCTCTTGCTGCTCTTTCTCTTCATCGTTATTTTTGCCTTGCTCGGCATGCAAGTCTTCGGTGGAAAATTTAATTATGACGATCTTCAGGACAAATATCGAAGCAATTTTGACAGTTTCTGGCAATCATTGCTCACAGTATTTCAGGCAAGTCGTCTAAATTGTTCAAAAAAAAGGAGTACTCCTAATGATTTTTTCACTCGAACCTTTTTTCAGATATTGACCGGTGAAGATTGGAACGCCGTCATGTACGTAGGAATTCGAGCTTACGGTGGAGTTGCTAGTCACGGAATATTAGCATGCGTTTATTTCATAATTCTCTTCATTTGCGGAAACTGTATCCTTTGCCAGAGAACCTAAATTTCGTTTATATTTCAAATTTTTATTCCCTTAACTGCGAGAATCATGGTGAAATGCAGATATCCTGCTGAACGTCTTCTTGGCTATCGCTGTCGACAACCTCGCCGATGCGGAGTCATTAACGGCGATCGAGAAGGAAGCCGAGGAGGAAGCGGAGAAGAACAAATCTCACAGTGGCTCGCCGGCGCCAGACGAGATGAGTGTCGATGGAGCCGATGACAGAGGCGACCTGACTGGTCCCGAGGACGAGGGCGAGGCGACCGACCTGGAACAAGAGCCAAACGACACCGTTGACGATTACGAAGGCGATCTGCAAATGTTCGTTAAAAAAAATCTCGTTGATAAATAAATGTAATTTCTCGACTATTGAAATTCGGTGTTTTCTTCACTGTAGGTCGAAGGATGGCGAAGAAGAAAATCGACATGGCAAAGTACGCTTGAATATTGATTCGGACGAGGAGCACTTTGACCACGAGATGGATGAGGAGGAAGAGGAAGAAGGCAAGCCCTGAGAATCTGAAACGTGCTTAATCTCACCGTCAAAGTTGCCACGAGAAAAATCTATTTCTGTCGCAGGTGAAGGAATGGGGCCTGAAGAGATTTCCGCTAGGCCACGGAGAATGTCGGAATACAAGCAAGGAGGTACTGAAAAACAACCGATACCTCCGGGTTCCGCCTTTTTCTGTTTTTCTCAGACGAATAGGTTTCGCGTGTTCTGCCACTGGCTGTGCAATCACAGCCACTTCGGTAATTTCATTCTTGTGTGCATTATGGTCTCGTCGGCTATGCTCGCTGCTGAGGATCCCCTAAAAGCCGCATCCCCAAGAAATCAGGTAAGCACGCATTTCGTACGTTTCATTCGACTCATTGAATAAGGAAAAAAAAACATTAAATATTTTATTGGCAGATACTGAACTCGTTCGATTATTTTTTCACGTCTGTCTTCACCATCGAGATAATATTGAAAATGATATCGTACGGTTTTGTGCTACACGACGGTGCCTTCTGCCGATCGGCCTTCAATCTTTTGGACTTGCTCGTCGTCTGTGTCTCACTTATTTCCATGGCTTGGAGGTATATTGTCTGACGTGAACTACTGAAAAACTTAATTTATTTTCCTTTTTTTTCTTTAATTTTCTTTAACTACTATTTCATCGTCATTATTACAACGCCTTGGTTTCATTTATCATTTGTTTCTTTCTTTTCCATTCACTCAATCTCTTTCTTTTCCATTCTCTCAATCTCTTTCTTTTCCTTTTCAATTCTTTCTCTGTTTCTATCTTCTGTTCCTATCTCTCTCTCTCTCTCTCTTCTGCTCTAAAACTTAAACTCCAGAGCCCTGTCCCCTAGGTCCAACGCCATATCAGTGGTCAAGATTCTTCGAGTTCTTCGAGTACTTCGACCTTTGCGTGCGATCAACAGGGCCAAGGGCCTGAAGGTATTTCAGCTCTTAGAAACTATACTCAATTTACCTATCTGATCAATATCTCGTGGAGTCCAGACCAAGCGTATCGTTTGCTTCAAAAATTAGTACGAAAAATAAGCTTCAGTGAAAAAAAAAAGAAATTTGTACAATTGGTCTGGAATCCTCTGTGGTATATTTCTTATTCCCAATGGATCCTGATAAATGAGTCGATGGATCCTCGGAAGTCTCCCTAATGGTATTTGCCAGAAGGCTGTAAATATAGTAATAACGGTGCGAAATGGGTTAGTTGGGTAGGACGAGGTGAAACTTATCAAATTGTTTATAATTTGCAGTCTCATCTCTGGTAATAATAATTTTGGATCCTTTCTTTCTTATTTTCTTTAGAAATAAATTCACGCGATATTCTGTTAATACAGGTAAAGCGTATGGCAGGATAAACTCTGTTTTTTGCCATTGAAATAATGTTTAATTACTGTTGAAATCGTAGCACGTAGTACAGTGCGTCATCGTAGCGATAAAGACTATCGGGAACATAGTCCTGGTCACCAGCCTCCTGCAGTTCGTCTTTGCTGTCATTGGCGTGCAACTGTTCAAGGTACGCCGGTTAGGCAGCGAGACCTCTCTGTTTTTCGTGACACCAAGAGTCAATTGGTATATAGCGAGATCGATTGAAGAAAGTCATAGCGTTTTACTTTTTTGTTTGGATTCGGTTGACATGTATATTTTTTTCTAGAGTGTTTCTCCCTGTGTTATTTTGATAATTCCATTGCAAACTCAATATAGGTCCAACCCCGATTAATATTATAACGCTCGGTCATTTTTTTTCTCCTTTACACGACAAAAAAAAACACACTGGACACAGACTCCTTGGAAATCTTCCAACTTTTTCCATTTTTCTTTCCGTGGACACGAATAAACGAGAAAAATGCATTTTTTTCCTACAATACAAAGAAATGCATTTTTTTAGAGTATAGACAAACTTGTATGTTTTTATTGAAATATGAAAAAGTGGATCTTTTATGCAGATTTTTCATTCAGGCGCCTTTAGATTGATTCACACGTGTTTTTTTTTCCCGACCAATGCACCTTTGGGTACCCCGAATGACCTGTTTTACAATTTTCATGAAATTAATATTAACAACCCGTAGAGAGATAATCTCGTACATAAATCGTTTAAAAACGTCTCTCCACATGTCATATATTCTCGTATACATACTATATTATATAGATCGGTTGTATCGTCGTGTAAATTCCCACGTAATGCATCTGTCATTGATAAAATAAATCATAATGACACTGTACGTATGGGATACAGCTCATTTTTTAATCGCTTGAAAAATAATAATATGAATAATTTAAAAAATTTGTCTATGAGTAAAACTTTGAGGATATGATAAATGTTTTAAGAAAGTAGGTCCGAATCCGTATAGCGATTGTTTAAAAAAAATGACCCTTGTATTTATGTACGTACACGAATAGTTATTTTCTATTAAATTTGCTATAAATAGTAAATAGAAGCACGTTCGATGTTATTGCGTTATGATTGTGAAACCGCGTCGCTCGGAATCTACGATAAATCCTCGAATCCTCGCACCCCGAAATCTCCTCGATCATTTTTCTTCCTCTACTTTTATATTTTTTCAAAAACCAAGCGATGATGTTTTGGTGATTTCTGGGTTTTTTTTCACATTCGACACTCCCGTTTGATTTCCTTTTGTACTCTCTACTTTATTTTCAATTAAAAACAGTACCAAATTGCATGCGTTGCGATTTTAGCGTTGCAGTTGTGTGCCGCTATATTAACACAAGAGGGAATTCCACGCGCGTTATATCATCGTCTCAAATTCTGAAAAATGAAAAAAGTCTAACCTAAATGTCCGGTATTAACAATTTTTTTTGCAAATCGTCTCCGGTTCGTAAGCATTAAATAAAAATTTCGGTTTTCGATATTTTCAAGGCTTTCGAAAAAATACCAAGCTTCGCTACGAAAACAAGTGTTGCGGTTCAAGTTCGGGTACGATCAAAAATTTAAAAAAAAATAATATTTTTTTAATTTCCACAATTCTTTTTGCTTAAAATAATAATTGTTTGAAAGAAATGATAAAAAAACATATTGTTAAGGTAGTTCTATAGTTTTATCGATTATTTAGGATTTTCTTGAAAATTGGTACAGCCATTCTTTGATATATGTTACGCATGTGCGTACCAAATTTTAAGAGGTTTCACCATGTAGAAATTGAGATATTTAGTGTTAAAAATTTCAATTTTCAGTGCTCTCCCATAAGCGTTAAATATTGTGATTTTCAATACTAAATATCTTCAATTCTAGATGGTGAACCTTCTTGAAATTTTGCACAGCTCTCTTTATTGTACTTCAAAGAAGATTCCTCAAGTTTTTTAAAAAATTTTAAGATTGTGATTTTTTAATTTTCATACACACGTTATAAATACAGGTCACCTTGGATGACCTTGAATTTTGAGTATGTTGTTCTTGAAACAATTAGCAATAACTTTTCTTAATTGACTTAAGCTCAAAAACCACATGGTGTGGAGATAAATTAAAATAAAAGCTTTTGATTTAATTGTACCTATATAGAACTACCTTAAAGTAAAAGATTTACGCTAAAACCTTTTTTTCGATCGTATTTCGTGGAGTTACGGTCGTTGAAAAAAAAAAAGAAACAGGTAATTTTCACCGCGGGAAAATTAATCCTTCCATTTTTGCGCGCTTAACGAAGAGGCGAATGAATGTGTTTGAAGAGGAATAAAGGTAGGCTTCGTGGCGGCGCGGTGCGACCCCTTCGATGGCGACAATTTTATCCGTTCTTTGTCAAAAATTGAAAATGAAAAAGACGGCAACGGTCTACGGAATCCCATAGGTGCATTGCCGAGGTACACGCCCCGTGCAGTACGTGCAAACTATCTCGTTTGTCCGAGTAAAAATTCTTTCCAGCGTGACGGGCTTAACGAATATTGCTTTGACGAAATTTTTATTCCCCGATAAAAATCGTTCGAAGGTCGACGATGAGCAGACCTCGGAGCAGAAAAAATCCTTGTCCCCGCTGCCCTCTCGCCTACCTAACTAACCCTGTGCAAAAAGAGAAAAAAAATGAGAAAAAAAGTCAAAAAATGAAAGAGGAATCCCCAAACTCCGAAAGCCCGAAAAAAAGCTAATAATTTTTTTTCTTTTCTCATGTTTCCATCTCGTATCGTCCCCGCGTCTCAACATAAACAAACCCTGCTGTGCTCACCCTGCTCGCAACAATATCCAAAACAATACTGTCGACCCGAACGATAATCAAAAAATGAATACAAAAACAAAACTACGTATAAAAAAGTACGTGGTGAAATGTGTGATTGTCGCCATTAAAACGATCGGCAACATTATGTTGGTCACCTATCTCCTTCAGTTCATGTTCGCTGTTATCGGGGTACAGCTATTTAAGGTAAAAGAGAAAAACATCCTCTGCACGCTAAATAAAAACGCACAAGAATAAACGAAGATAAAATTGAATTAAAATAAAAAAACACGCATATTCGATATAATTAGTCGTAGATTGATGTTAATTGCGCACGTAAAAGCACGAAACGAAACAGTAGAAGTGAATCTTATCTTGACATATATTTAGATAATAGTAGAACTTCGATGAAATCGATATCGCCTCATTCTCTGAACAATTGAAAAAGTTACTGCTCGATCTGCGAACGTGTAATTCCTGCTTGCTTCTCGATCATTATTTCTATATTATTAATCAATGTTAAATCGTCCATCGATGTATTCCCGTTTGCTAGCTGACTGGGCACGATTTGTCTTCACTCTCGTATCTCGCTCCTCATGGGTTCCTGCTCCTTACACTTTCACACTATTTCCTACACGACCGTTCTGAAAAGCTTTTCCTGCAATCCGATTTGCATCCGAATCAACAGTGCTGAACTTCATTTATTCAAGCATGATTCTCTGGAGATCTATAAAAAATTAAGAATACGTTAAAGAATTTTTTTTTATCTCTGTAACTCTTATTCTACTGAAAAATTAATCATTTGACATACAGAAAAAAAGCATCGCGCCGCGCCATGCCACAAAAATCTCGTATCGACATGTGTTCTCTACTGCGTGTGTACATATACGAACGATAAACGTATATCTCTTCGCAATTTTTTATCCTAAACGATATCTGCACGTTAACAAGACTTTTTTTTCTACACGCATTTCTCGTCGCAGCTGAAAAAGGCGAAGTGAGAATAAAAATTGTTGAAATAATAACGGGAATCCGTAACGCGCTTGCACGACGAAAATAATGAAATATTGTCATTCTTACAATACTCGGCAAAATGCTTTGAAGATAAAGTGAAATAAAAATTGACATGAAGATCGCTTTTGCAAGATGCTCGTATTGTTCACTCGTAATGAAATATATTTTCTGGAAAACTCTTCATTACTGAATGTCTCAAGTCTGTCCTTTCGAATGAATCCAGGGAAAATTTTTCGCGTGCAGCGACGAGTCGAAAGTCACCGCCGAGGAGTGTCAGTAAGTTTCAAATTAAATCCTACAATTTCTGTCTTCTTCGCGACGTGCTTTATTTTATTTCGATCGATTGAAAATTCGTTCGCCTCTCTTTGTTTCACGAAACGAAAAGCGGCACGTACTTGGTGTTCGAGGACGGAAACATTAACAAGCCCGTGATGAAGGATCGAGTGTGGAAGAGGAATCTGTTCCACTTCGACGACGTTGCCAAGGCTATGCTGACTCTCTTCACCGTCTCTACGTTCGAGGGTTGGCCGAAGTGAGACTCGAACTGATCGCATTTTTTCAATTCTATTCCTAATTGAAAAATGAAATTAAATTTCCTTCTTTTTTTTTCTAGTTTGCTGTACGTCTCGATCGACTCGAATCGCGAGGACTACGGTCCGATTCACAATTTCCGACCGATCGTCGCGGCTTACTACATCATCTACATAATTATCATAGCGTTCTTCATGGTGAACATATTCGTCGGTTTCGTCATTGTCACTTTCCAGAACGAGGGAGAACAGGAGTACAAGAATTGCGAGCTCGATAAAAATCAGGTTGGTATATTATATGTGTATATATTAGGGTGTGCCAAATTAAAAAAAAAATTTTCCTCGATGAAACAGGCTAAAAAGTTAAAGGAAGGTGAAAAAATCCTATTTAAAGTGGAGTTCTTAATATTAATATTTAGAGGTCGCTATTCGTACTTTTTTATTGTCCATTTAAATAACACGGGGAAAAAAATTTTTTTTTCTTTATTTTTGTAGTTCCGCATTCGCCCATTCTATAGATAAGCCAATAATATTTTTGTGGAAAATTGAACGCTCTACAAAAAAGTTATCTTGTGAATCTCACCATTTCAAAGATATTTGAGTTCAAAGTAGAAAAATCGAAAAAATCATTATTTTTAAATCATAAATCATTAACAAAAGTAGTAAGCACAATAAAATAGGCAATACATATTTTTGTAGGAAATTGACTGAACTTCAAAAATGGTCTCTTGTGTGTTTAATCGATTAAATGAACACCCTAATATATATATAACGGAGAGACTGATTTTCCGTGACGAGCGAATAAATGGACGGGCATTTGTCTCGGGTGTTTCAGCGGAACTGCATAGAATTCGCTCTGAAGGCGAAACCCGTTAGGCGCTACATACCGAAGCATCGTATTCAGTACAAGGTCTGGTGGTTCGTTACGTCACAGCCGTTCGAGTACACCATATTCACCCTCATCATCATAAACACCATTACGCTCGCAATGAAGTTCTACAACCAGCCGGATCCTTACACGCACGCGCTCGACGTTTTAAATATGATATTCACCGCGGTGTTCGCTCTGGAATTCGTCTTCAAGCTCGCAGCGTTTCGTTTCAAGGTTCGCCGATATTGGACGATTACTCGAGTCTTTTATTTCCTCGCGTCGCTCCAACGATTATTTCTCGTTCCAGAATTACTTCGGCGACGCGTGGAACGTCTTCGACTTCATCATTGTCCTCGGCAGTTTCATAGACATCGTCTATTCCGAAGTTAACGTAAGTTTCTGCCTTGGAGAAGAGAGCGACGATGATTAAGACGGTGTCTGATGTATCGTTGAAACTTTGGAAAGTAACTCCGCTGGTTATTAAGCAAAATTATTCGACAGGAACTCGAGCACGAATGCTCCCACGAAATTTATACCACTCGGACGCGCTCCTCATAAACATTATATTTATTTCTCACATTATTATTCATTTGTTCTTCCTTTGTCGTCCTTCAGGAGGATGTACCTATTTCTTTGAAATTTCATTTCTAGGCACGGATAGCCAAGGCGGGGGGAGGTACACTCCCAACGAACGTCCAAAAAGTATGTACGCGTGTGTAAAGCGCTCTCCTCGCGAGAGCCTGCGTGTGCGCGTTCACCTCAACATCAATATTCCCTCTAGATCCGCATTAGATAGTGACTCATGCACTTTTTTTTCGTAGATATCTATATCCCGTACTTTACATTTTTTTCTCTCTTTTTTTTATATTATTTCCATTTGTCTGTTTTTTATGCACGTATGTTACGTGGCCCGAAAACGTAGATGTGCGTGGCTGTGGAGTCGTCCCTGTCCAGGATCAGAAAAACAGCGTTGTCGATATTTCCAGTGCTGAATTTATCCAAAGGAGCCTCGTGCAAAATATGAACGCGCTTATCTAACAACTTCCATATGTTTCCTTATTTTTTTTTTGGACCCCCTGTTGAAATCGTGTTTCCCTGGCCGCTCGTGGATTTAATTTACCGAGATCAGATGGAAGGTTGACCCATGTCTGATCTCGCTGAAAAAGTGAAATTTTTGTTGAAGTGATCGATGATCCGTGACAAAAAAAGCGTGACGATTAATTGGAATATTGGATTCATTTCAGCCCGGATCGAATATCATTTCCATCAATTTCTTCAGACTGTTCCGTGTAATGCGTCTCGTTAAATTGCTGAGCAGAGGAGAGGGAATTCGCACACTACTATGGACTTTCATAAAATCCTTTCAGGCCCTACCATACGTTGCTCTCCTCATTGTTATGCTTTTCTTCATTTATGCCGTTATAGGAATGCAGGTTCGTTTCTCGTCTCTCGATTTCCAAACGCAACACTAGCAATCGTTTTGTTCTCTTACTATCAATACGGCATTTCAGGTTTTTGGAAAAATCGTCCTCGACGATGACACGGAGATTCATCGCAACAACAATTTTCAAACTTTTCCACAAGCCGTCCTCGTACTTTTCAGATCAGCTACAGGTAAACGTTTTTTTAAAAAATATTTATTACAATACATTATGGTTTAGAGTTTAATAAACTTTAATAATTTGTATAATTTAAAGAAGAAAACAATTAATATTAGAAAATATATGTATTTAATCATAGGTGAATCTTGGCAAAATATTATGCTTGACTGTTCGTCACGACCTGGCAAAGTCAAGTGCGATCCGAAGAGCGATGATTTTGGCAATATTCAGGGCTGCGGAAATGACATCGCATTTCCTTATTTCATATCTTTCTACGTATTGTGCTCATTTCTCGTAAGTTTTTTAATACAATTGATGTACCACTGTTGACAATATCTATCTCAAAATGCATTCAACTGTTTAGATCATTAATTTATTCGTCGCTGTGATAATGGATAATTTCGATTATCTAACGAGAGATTGGTCAATCCTCGGACCTCATCATCTGGATGAGTTTATACGCTTATGGTCCGAGTACGATCCGGATGCGAAGGGCCGAATAAAACATCTGGACGTTGTAACCCTCTTGAGGAAAATTTCACCGCCTCTAGGATTTGGAAAATTGTGTCCTCATCGAGTCGCTTGCAAGGTACTTTCGTTTTATTCGTTATAGTCTATGCAGTTTTTTGGCTTATTCAATACTAGCAGGTTATATTGGCTCGGGCGCTTCGCGCTCTAATCGTGCGATAATCGTGAAATTTACCATTAAGTAAAAATTGAATATTATCTTTACTTTTTTATATTTACCATTTCTGAACATGATTCGACGAAAAGAATTATTTATTTAAAAAAGCTGTTTTGTAAAAAAAATATCATCATCTACTGGCGAATCCATAAAATGTGTATATATCGGCTAAAATATATTTGTTTTTATTACGTATTTACAATTTTTTGAGCCATCGTTTGAAGGATATAAAAATTGATATATGTAATCGCTCTCTGGTGATGAGTCACAACAAAATGAACAGAGCAAAAATTTTCTATGAGTTTAAATACTTGACATTTAAATAATTAACATTTTCATTATCTACGAAAAATTTCCGATCGAATAGGCTTTTAAAATCGAAAAAAAAAAATTTTCAAAAAATCTGGTGAGTCACACTGGGTCTCGTGGATCCATGAAAATTTCAATTAGTAATATCTTTCGTTTTCTTCACGAAATGAACGTTATAAAGTGTGATTTTATTTTTGCAAAACGAAGCGAATGGCGTTGGAATTATATTGATTCATCAATTTTTCAAAAAGTTATCACCCCTTGAAGATTTTTGAAAAAATGGAAAGGGAAGGGGTATACCTTAAAAAATTCGCAAAATTTTTCGAATTTTTTTTTATCGATTTTAAGACCTTATTTGATCGGAAATTTTCTGTAGATAACGAAAATAATACTTATTCGGGGTGAAATTCAAGAATTCATATTGAAAAATTCAAGAAACTGATCCGAAAGTCAGTTTTTTGGCTCATTCATATATGAATTCTTGGATTTTGCCCCGAATAAGTAGCATTTTCGTTATCTACGAGAAATTTCCGATCAAATCTTCGCACTTACTTTTATCATTTCGCATTTGGATCATAAATTTGAAGGAAACAAACATTGAATTAATAATTTTTCAGAGACTCGTATCGATGAACATGCCGTTGAATAGCGACGGTACGGTTCTATTCAACGCGACTCTCTTCGCAGTTGTTAGAACGTCTCTTCGTATAAAAACGGAGGGAAACATTGACGAGTGTAACGCTTCCCTGAGAGCTGTGATTAAGAAAATATGGAAAAGAACGAGTCCAAAGCTGCTCGACCAAGTTGTACCACCTCCAGGAGGTTTGTCAAATTCCCTTAAGTTTCATTTTTGCCATTTTTTTTGTAAATTAATTGGAACTCATCTCTGGTTTTCAGTTGATGACGAAGTGACAGTCGGCAAGTTCTACGCAACTTTCCTCATACAGGATTACTTCAGACGATTCAAAAAACGTAAGGAGCAAGAGATGAAGGACGGCGACAAAGAATGTCAAAACACGGTTACGCTGCAAGCAGGTTTGCGTACTCTTCACGAAGCCGGACCCGAACTGAAACGTGCAATTTCCGGCAATCTCGAGGAACTTCTCGACGACAATCCCGAACCTATGCACAGGGTAACTAATAATCGATTGGGCGAGCAAACTTTCTTTCTGACTGACTAACTGTCATTAAATCTGTTCCAGCGAAACCATTCTCTCTTTGGTAGCGTATGGTCCAGCATGCGAAGAGGTCATCAGAATTTCCACAGAGCAAAATCTCTCAAGACGACTGCCAACAACACTTCCAAGGCATCACCGACGAACTCTATCGATTTTCTGCCATACTCGTCGCTGCAGAGAGCCGGTGTGCTGGACGGTAGTAATCCCGTCACCGCGAGATCCCACCAAGTCGTGCCAAACGTAGCCGGGTAATTGGCTTTCTTCGCTCTCGATCCTCTTTTCCCGCATTACTCGGGACAATAATTTTTTTTCCGTTTCGACGATTCAGGGGTTTAAGCGACGGTGCGATGAATCAGCTGGACTCGAGACTCAGCGGTCTCGAGGAAAACATACCTCTGCGACCACTCGCCGTTTTCGCTGACTCCAGGCTTCAGCCGTCCAACATACAAAATCCCTACAAAGTCCTCGAGTAAGTGAACCAATTCAGAAAGAAGAGATTCATTGATACGACCTTGTCGAGCCCTTCAGTTCGATACTTTAAGAGATTAAGAGAGATACGCGTTTTAACGTCGTGACCCTCGCGTTCGATTTGTCAAGTGTACATAAATTCTATATATCGGACGCTCCACGTCAACTCGCTCCGATCGATCTAACGTCGAGAGCATCGTACACGTTTCCTGTGATAATATCGTATCCATATTTATAGATAGAATATTATTGAACCTGGCCGTGTGTGTATTCGCTGTTCACTGAAGCAACCTTTTTTTCGCGCGTCACTCTTGTAAATCTAGTGCATGCTTGAATGCTCCAAATTCAAAATTATAATTATCGGTGTTATCGTCGTTTCGTGTACAAAGTACATAAAGATTCCTTGAAAAAAAAAAAAAATTAGAATCGTGAACGGACCGAGTGACTAGTCCAGGTCCCTGCGCGAAAGACCCAGCCACGTAATGTCTCTATCATCAGATTACATATCTACGTGTCTACCAGAATGACTACGTGTACAAAACCTCCGTAATTATTAATATCTGTGTATATTCAGTCTATTTTTCAGCGATGGTCAAAGTGCCAGTTCGTCAATATCTTCTTAACAGTTATTTTTCTCTGTCCGTGTGTCTCTATTTTATTCTCTTGATTATTATTTTTATCTACTTACGTCTTATTTCTCTGGTTGTTTTACGCTTTTGTTCATTGTCATCCGATTTCAGTGGACCCGGTAGCGGTAACTACCTTCACCCGAATAACGAATATGGTAAGGAAATGCTGATGTTGGCGCTTCGTTAGTTGAATAACTTTTTCTTCGTTTGACACATTTTTATGCTCGCTCAATGACTCGCTTTTTCAGCCTGCTTTTCTGTAGCAAGACGAAAAATAAAAAGACTGTTTCCCGACTGTCTCATCACGGATTTTAACACGAAGTCAATGTTGTTTCTCTCGATAGCAATCCTGCCTGTATTCACCAGCTTCGCGTGTGTTACTTTTTGCGATGAAAGAGTGATTTATTTTTCATTTATCTCGCGATGCTTGAAACGTTTGTTTGCCTCGAACATTTTTCCCCTAAGAGACTATACACGCAGACAAGGTAACGGATTTTGCTCTGGCATGCGATGCATGCTTGTTACGTACGTAAAACCCTGGCCAACTTTATGTGACGATTATAGACGCGAGCAACTCGTTTCCCATAAAGCTCGAGCAAGGAAGCCGCTAGATGAAGACAAAGCCCGAGACACCCCCAATCCCGCATTGCATAAATTCGAATAAGAAAGAGGAACTCTCGCCACTATAGAATAATTGAAAAAAAAAAAAACAAAAGAAAATGAAATAGGAAAAAAAAATAACTTTTTTGTCCACCCGCGCTCTCGTGTGCGTCGAACGCTGCGCAATTCAGCAGTCTTCAGGACGGAATCGAGCGGCAGTTGACACCACCGACGCCGCCAGCCCGAAGGAACGTACCAGCGTCATCGACAACGACCACGACAACAACAGGAACAAGCACAGCAACAACAGCAACGCCCGCAGCATCCTCAGGCGGGACAATCACATTCACGACCGAGCATAACGATACGAGCACCGACACAACGACAAGTCTCAGTCCGAGCCAGAGCTTCGATTCCTCATCAAACAGCGCTGCCTGTTATTATACGTACGCGTCGAGAGGCTGCTGCGTTGACCTAGTCGCCTGGAGTCATCAGCACGGTACGAAATCTGAAATAAGAAATTCATTTAGCGTCCCCGAGGTTACTCGCGGTTTATCGATCGTATTCCGAGAGGCTTGCTCGTTCCGAGCTTCGAATTTTCAAGAAGGCACTGTCTCGCTCTCGATTATTCGAAAGTTCTGGCGCGAGCCTCCCGGATCGCGAGTCCCGATTGCTGACGAGTGTCTCGATTCAATTTTGAATGGAGAAGAGCGCTCAAAAAAAAAAAGAAAAGATATGAGTCGGTGTGGGTGACGAGGATGAAAGGTGATTCGTAGACTGAAAAGAGGTGCGTAAAAAAATGCTCAGCAGCCTTGGATCCACGGGAGGAAGAGAGAGCGGACTCGTCACCGGACGAGGGTGGCTGTTCGACGTCCTCGGGAAAGCGGGGGATATGGCGGAAGAGAGGAAAAAAGAGCAAGACCCTGCCGAGCGGGAGGAAGGAATCGTGGCGAGGCGGCTCTTCCGGCGGGACAGCGCCGGGAGCGGGGAAACGCGGCTCGAGCTCGAAATCACGAAAGCGACGGGATAACGAGCGATCCGTTAGCCGAAGAAACGCCGACAATGGCGATCGTAGCGTCGCCAATGGACTGAAACTCGCCCAGACCCGGGCAATCGCCGTTGCCGGATTTCTCGCCGACGTTGACACGAGACAGTGGCACGTCTGCGAGTCCTGCTTCTCGCACAGAGCTTCTTTCCACGGCAGAGGTGATTTCGCATTCGCCCGAGAGAAAACGGAAACGCTGAACTTTGCCAATTTCATTCGGCTTGAAAAAGTTTTCCCGTTATCTCCGTCGCGGATTATCAGCTGAATTGGGCAACTTTCACTTGCGAACAGGCTCTCTCAGTTCCTTGAAAATCCCTCTCTGAGTAGTATTTATCTCGAACAGTGCCCGATTCTGCTGTTCACCGCACGGTATCATCACACTTCACTCTTTCACTCTCGAAACATTAATAAATTGCTTTGCATCTGTTTAATAACGGAAGATGTCAAAATACATAAAAAAAACACACCACACGAAAATACACAAAAATCTAAGCGAGCTTCGAAACGAAATCGATCGTCGCTCGATACGCAGGTGCATGTCGCTCTTATAACTAATAATCCTGACAGAGAGCTTTTTTGTTTATTAACACTGTATCGAGCGATGCTCGGACGATTTACGCATTCACATGACTGATATCAATGACTCGGACTCTTCTGGACAAGTGAAAAAAAAAACGACGTACACAGACACGACGAAAAATCATGAAAAACGTTCGCTCAGACACTCGGACAGATAAATGTTTCTACTTTGAGGACAATGCGGGTTTTAAAAGTGTAACACGTTGTACAGTTTCCTGGGCCGGCGAGAGTAACGGAGGAGTCGGAACGGAACGGCTCTCTCACAGTTTGCCCGGCAGTCCTGCTGATCGGAAACCCAACTTCGAAGTTATCGGAAGCGCTGAGAGTCTTGTCGGCCGCGTGAGTATCCATTCAATTGAATAAACAATTGTCGTAAATTTGAGTTATTGAAAGGGCCTACATACCTTTTGATTTAATTATTTCATTTTTAAATATGAAACGGATGGCTGAGAGGAGGCATGCATTGGTATTCGTTTTTCTATTTGGGCAGGTCCTGGTGGAACAAGGTCTTGGAAAATATTGCGACCCCGATTTCGTGAGGTACACGTCGAGGGAGATGCAGGAGGCGCTCGATATGACGAGGGAGGAAATGGACCGCGCGGCGCATCAACTGCTTCTTCAAGAGAGGCGCGGTCAACCGTTGACTTTTCAATTGCAGCAGAGCATGGACCAGCATTGGAGCGAGTCGAACCAGCAGCCGGGTGCGAGGGAGATTGCTTATCAACAATTGAGGGAGCAACCGTCGTTTCACGAGCAACGACAGCACCAACAATATCGCCCTCAAGAGCCGCCATCTTAGCGAGCTCAACGGTGCTCATCGCGTCCCACCTCGCTCATCGCCCATGAAAATTAGTTTCAATTTCATTCATCACCGTTCGTTCGTACACTCGACGACGTTTACATTCGAAATGAATTCATCAGGCGCTATCGTGCAGGAAAGTAATATAAGAATAAATACTTTAACATATAAATCAATGGAATGTCCCTTAAAATCGCGTCTTGTAATTACCGGGCCGTTCCTAAATATTGTGGTTGAAATGTGGACACTCCGATAGGTATTCCACGTACCTCTTTCGTACAATGGTGTATAAGCCGAATATAAATATGGAACATTTTTCCAAAATTTTGGCAAACGTCAAGAGCTGCCGGGTCTCGTGCCCAACAGGGGTTGAAAAGATAATTAAAGGGTTGATCCGCCGAAAGGCTCTTGACGTCGTATGCATTGGCAACGAAATATACACGCAACAATTATTCTAAACTCGATCGTCATAAAGTTGTACAGAAACTTAAAAATAATATACTACGTCCGGATAGTAAAATGAAAAGCAGAGAAGTGCACGGCTCATTAATTTTTTTCAGATTTTTCTCATTCACATGTATGACCAAGCCCTCTGCTGGATTTTACCAGTTCGAGGGGAGAGAAAAATTTGAGAGGAGGGAAAAAATCTTATGAACATTTTCGATTGATGATACGTTTCTCACTCTGCTGTTAACTAAAGAAGCTTGGCGACAGGAAGAAGGATTAAACAGAAAAGTCGAGATAAAAGAATGTAAAGCCAACAGTTTCTACGATACGTATAAATATTTATTAACAAAAAAAGTAGCTGTGACTACCGATTGTAGTATGGGGCGCACCATTTGTTACTAGAATCACATTTATTATTGCATAGTTTATTATGATCAACCGTATCATTATCGGCATCATCAAGTAATATTATTATTATTGTCATTATCAGTTAATATTATTGTCCGTGAGGAAGATTTTAAGAGAGAGAGAATAACAAGTGCCTAAGTATCTATAATAACTTATTTCGGACCAGAGAAGATCTTTATGAATAATATATAATAGTAAAAGGACATAATTACGGTTAATTGATAATTGGAGAGCTGAGCGATTGTATTAATATTGGAAAGAGTGAGGCGCGTTTCTCGTGAAATTTCTTATAATATGACTGTAAGTAAGCACAATCCGGTACGATTTTTTATTACGGATTAACAAGTGGGTAAGCTCATTTTCTCCAATTCATCGCACAGATCCGTTTCTCAAGATTGACGCAAGCGTCAAGGAGCACACACGATATTTCCAAAGTTCATTCGAATAAAATGACACTTCTTTCTTAAAAAGTTGGCAATAATTCTAACATAGGAATGGCAGTGGCACCTCCGTGTCAAAATGGCGTACTATAAATTTATTATGACACTCGTCGACTTGGCTGATAAAAATCTTACAATGTTCAGAATATTTGTACTTTCAGAAATTTTCAAACCAAAAATCAATTCACCGCGAATATTCGAAATGTGCGATGGTCATTCTTTGAAAAATAGGTCAAAAACGAGAGAAAGAGTAGGCAAGAAAGAGAGAAAGAGAGAGAGAGAGAGATCGTGAGAATCATTAGGAAACATAATTATATACACTCAATTTTATCGTATTTGCTTTTCGACGTTGTCCTTCTTGTATTTACGATGTATTATCTAATGTCTTTTTATACTATTGTAAAAAGTGTTTACAGTTTAAAAGAGATTTAAAAAAAAGCGAGATCTCTAGCGTTTATAGTGGACAATTGAAACAAAGTAGACACGGAAAATGGCATGTGCCACATTGCGGATTAAAAATACTGCATTAAAGTGCACTATACATAATACTGTGATTAGACAGAAAAACGCGAGAGAAAAAGAATGATGCGAATGAAAGGGAGAAAGATTAAGATACTCGATGGAAATTAGATTTCGTTAGCATGTCGGAAAACGCGCTGTATTAAAATTTTAGAGGATCGTTTGTTTGATACAAAACGTAGAGATGTAAGAAAGAAATGACCCTGATAATGAGTACGGAAGAAACGGTGTACGTTGTAGCAAAAGGAATGAGCAATCTCTACCTTTCGTCCTCGCCAACTTCCTCCTTGCCTTCCTCTTGAACAAAAGGAAATTAATTGAAAGAATCAGCTGACCAATTATCACTGACGAGTGCCTGATAATCCACTTGGAAAATTTATACTCGTTTGCTCGATTTTTCAAATTGAGGGCGCGATATTATCGATTCGAACGTACGTGCCTCTCATTTTTACGTATTCCTTTTTCGACGACCAACTAAATGAAAGCGATGTTTCTTTCAGAACGTAGCTCCGTCATATTTGCGCACAAAGTATACGAAATAATTTTATCAAGCGATCTTTCCAATACTCGTATAATAAACGATAATACAAATAGAGAGGAATGTAAGCCGCCTGTGAGGACGCAGCTCACGTTTTATCACCAGAGCGACGCCAGTTATCCATGAAATAACGCATAGAAACGAGATGGAATTTCCGACCGATGATTTAAAATATTTTCTTATACGAGCCGTTATTGTTATGCCCGAACAGGCGTTCAAACGCCTCCAGAGAACAATTTAGAGAGATCATGAACAAGAAAAACGTGGAGCTAAATCCGTGTCGCCCACTGTTCAGCTTTTACATTATTGTAAATAATATCGTTACTTGTGGGAAATGTTAGCTCTTTTTTTTCTATTTATTTCGTTGTACAAATGTGAGAGAGAACAATGTATCGATTGCGAAAAATATATTACGTTCATCGAATTTGACGTAAAATTCGTTCAAGGAGGATTTATAAAGAGCGAGATGTATACACTGCGTGTACATTTTTTTGGAACTGCACCGCATCGTTCTCATCCATCCTTTTACACGAATCAATAATGAATGTGACGAGATTCAAATGTCAACAGATTTTTCTGTCACAAAAAATATACAGAGAAACAGACCGGAATTTTACAATAAATAAGACGAGAAAGGACATGAAAGTGCGTGGAAAGCAATGATTCTGCCAAATAGAGACGTTTAACACGAAAGTTTGTTGTGTTGCTATTGTTGTTGTCGAGATTGTGTCGAATTAAAAAGAATTAAAAAGAAAAAGAATGCATATTAAAGTTTCGAGAATCTTAAAAAAAAAACGTGATTTTTGTCGAAACATCCATCAAACAACTTTTCATTTTATTGTATCATACGTATATTTCTATTATTTTACATAATAATATACAGACCGTTTACGTGTGTATACTATATTCTGGCCAAGACGATCGACACCCGTAGAACGTCGGAAGTACATCGCCCTTCTTACGATTCATTTACCATGAGAAAAAGCTATCTAGCGATGGTACCTTGTCGAACCTCGTTGTTGCAAAAGAGACGAAAAACAATATTGGAAAAGATAGGTCAGATGAGAGCAAGTTTGAAAAAAAAAAATAAAAATGAACTAAAGTGAACGAGTTGCTACTATTTTGTAACTTGAGCCGCCTTTTTTGCCTTAACGAGTTCCACCAGTTCCTGCAAAACAAAAGATCAAATATTCAAGCTGTCCAACGAATCCCAATATCTCATTAATATTTTTGATTTTGAGCAACACTTACCTTGTAACGTCTCATACATTCCTTCTTTGTTCTAGTTGGTATACAACTCGCGATTTGATCCCATCGATCAGGCGTTGGTGCCGAATAAGTTTTCAGCGCCTGCTCCAGGAGTTTCTGCTCAGCAGGCGTCCAAGGCTGCGGAGTCGTACTCGTTGTCGTCTGTGGAGGCTGATCTTTCCTGAGTTCATCAGCCGTGCCATTTGGTATTGGATTATCGAGACGCTCCGTGTAAGCCGGCATCCTTTCGTCAATTGTATCCTTGCTCTTTTTTTCAGCAACAAAATTGTCGAAAGCCTTCTTGTTGGCTTGCTCCTTGAGACTGGATTTGCTAAAGTCCGTCGACTGCAAATCTTTCGCTTTGGCGAGAACCTCCTTCGCATCGCGTTTAACACTGTTCGTCGAGTTACCATGTTGGTTTATGAAATTCGCGACAACTTCCCATCGTTGATTTGTACCAGCCGGGAAAAGATTCACAGCTTTTATGAGGAGTTGCAGATCATGCTCGGTCCACGGTACCAGGTGGGCTTTTACTTGTTTCTCCGGTGTCGAGCGTGGATCGTTGTTAATTAGGCCCATCCGTCTCTCGGCGTCCATCTTCTTCTCCGTCTCCTTAACAATGTCGACGAACGCTTGGCGCCCATTTGCCTGCAAATCTTTTATAGCCTCCTCCAGTTGAGCGAGTTTAAACAATTCACAAATTTTCTCTACACTCTCCATGTGTCTTATGCTCTCTGCCGGATTCTCGGCAAAGTAGTCGTTGCTCTTGCACAAATCGCGAAGGGCTTTGCGCTCTTTTTTCAATGCTTTCTTCATGCTCTCCCTTTCCTGCTTGAGAATTTCGTTCCGTGCCTTTTCCTCGGCGTCCCGTTTTTCGCGCTCCTCTCGCTCTTTCTCTGCCGCCTCTCGTGCTAATCTTTCTTCCTCCAGTTGACGAGCCTTGGCAGCCTCTTGTTTTGCTCTCTTCGCCGCCGTTTTTCGATCTCTGTCTTCCTGCTGAAACTTTTTAATACGTGGATCCGCATTGTACGCAATGTCAACCAGCGCTCGTATCCTCGCCATTTCTTCTTTCTTTCGTTTCGCTCGAGTCGCTTTGTTCTTTTTCTCGATCCACTTTCTCATGTCGCGACTGAAAATACAAGTTAAATTACATTTCGTACAAAAATAATCGATATTTCTCTGAATTTACTCACTCTTGACCGCTCTCTTTATCCTCTTCATCGAGATAGGAGTATTCACGCCAGGAATCAAATTCGTACCAGAAGGAGTAAAAGCGTTCGACCTTTTCGCGAGGTGTGTTTTCATCACCCAATTGAGGTACTGGCTTCTTAACCGACCATCTAGAGTTTTCCTCGAAAGTTCGTCCCATCGTTTCATAAAAATTATTTTTCACATCCTTCTCATTTGGCAGATCGTCCGAAAAATGAGAATCAACGCTATCGTAACTGCGACGTTTTACTGGATTACCCAACATCTCCCACGCCCGTGTAATACACGTAAAATAATCATCGTCCTCCCGAATCTCCTCGCCCATTGCCTTTCTCTTGTCCGGATGATGCTTCAGTATCTTATGCTTATCTGTAAGTAATATTGAAAACATTTTTCTTAAAAAATCTGAAATTTCATAAAATTTTTAAAATACATACATGCTCTCTTAATGGTATCCTTTGATGCCTTATATCTGAGCTTCTTCAAACCCAAAACAGCATAGTGGTCTTGATCCTTCCATTCCTTGGGATCAAGGGAACGCAAGTAATCCAAATCATCCTCAAACTCGTCCTCCTGATTCTCTTCGTCTTCCGAAGAATCAGAAGCCTGCCCAGCCTTTGCATCCCTCTCAAACTGAGTCCTCAGTCTGGTATGACAGGCTGCATGTAACACTGTTCCTCCTGCAGCCTCAAACTCTGCTTTGCGTAACGCTGAGAAAACAGGATAAGCATTAGTTCAGGTATAATAATTTTTTTTTTCAATTCATTGATTCAATTATAATTAATTAAAAATGCATACTTTCGAGTTATTTTTCTTTCTATAAAAAAACATTTCATTCGATCAAAATGACAAATTTCCCGGATTTGACTCTCAATTAAAGGCTAAAAATATAACCTCTCGTGCGTACTACACAATTTTTGGCACTAATAAATTGATACACTTACCAGAAATTGTATCGAAAATGACACATTCCCCCATTGTAATAATTAATTTTACTTTCAGTTGCTAATAGAGTGAGAACAAATAAAATTCATGTATTAAATTGAGTTAATTGGAGAGCAACTTTGATCGACAGGCTCTCGGTGCTAAGAGCGAGGAGTCGCCAACAAAAACGCGCTGCACGAGCTCACATGCGGTCACACACGTTTGACTCCTGACCACGCTATATGTACTTTAACTGACAGCTCTCATACGTTAGTTTTTCATAACTGGCAATTTTTTTAATAATAAAGTCATGTTACGTGTTTGTCAATAATGAAAATTTTCTTTTTTAATCTTCACGGTGAATACAATAGCTATAGACTAGACCTTCTTTTGACTCATTTCGGCCATGAGGCGCGAACGAAGAGCAGACGAATATACAAATTTACATTTTTTTTAGTAGTCATAATTATGATTTTAATAATTAATTAATAATTTATGAATTACCAAGCATTTTCGATTGTTTACATTTTTTAATAAAACTCTTTAAAAAATTTAAATGAAGGAAAAATCATGGTAAATTTAAAATTATGTCGGTAGCGTCATCTACACCAAATGTACATTTACTAACAATTGGTAAAATGTCAGAATTATACCAGTGTCGCTAACTATTAGAAGACAGAATTTTATCAACGAAAATAGACGTATATAAACTCGATGATTGAATTTAGAGCGCAAAACCACGTGCATAGCGTAGACGCGACGAAGTCAGGACGGTGAAACATGAAAAAACGTTTACACGTTTAGCTGTAAAATAATTTCAGTGCGATAAAATATCAATTGAATAATGGGTAAAAAGAGCAAGGCAAATGCTCGAAATATTCACACGGAAAATAAGCCGCCAGTGACTAATAAAAAGGACTGCGATGGTAAATATCCAGCAACGTCGAAAGGAATTGAGAAAAAATGTCCAAAAAATAATGTTCCAGTACTGCGAAAAGTAGAAAAAGTAACAGAACAACAAAACGGTGGGTACAAATATTTTATATTCAACCACTGTTATTATTTGTCAGTCTTTATAATGCAATGGAATTTCATCTTTTCCATGTTACAGATGGCTATGTACCATTTCTCCATGCAATTCGCAAATCATCAAAAAAGAAGAAAAAGATGGGTCACCCAATAATTATAGAGGCAAAAGAAAAGTGTTCGGCTGTCCCATTTCCTTCGCCTCTGCATTATAAAGGAACAGAGACAGCAGTTATGCCAAGTCTTCCGATCAATACATTTCATTTCTCTAAGAAAAAAAAAGCTCAGAAGGTGGAAAGCAAAATTTCTGTCACAACTGTTCAGTCCATAAAACCAAATTCAAGCACTTTAGAAAATAATTCAAAGCCTGTGGTTACTAATGGCCATGACAAGGCGATGGAAATTGAAGTATCAGAAGTTCATTCGAAAGCAGAATGTGTTGGTCCAACAAAGATTCTGACAAATTTGCATCCTGAAAAGATACAGGATCCCTTCAAGAGTGCAAAGACGCATGGACTTGATACAACTAAAGCCACTCCACAAAAAATACAATCTGGCATTGGAGACAGCAAGAATTTACTTTCTACCAATGTCAAGTTGCCACGTTTCTACAGCTTTAGAAATAAGGTGTTGGTGATAATGGAATCAGACGGAAAATTTTGTTTCCATGGAAAATTGAAAATTCGTGCTCTTTACGGGGCTATCAGAGTGTATGGCTATGTGATAAACTCTGCACGAACAAACTCGCCTCTGTCCATTTATTCACCAAGAGCATACAGTCCTGTAGCCATAGAAGCAATAGACAGTGAAACAGTGGAGAGAGATATTTCGAAAATTTGGGGAATTCTGGAAGAGCAGTGCGATGATCGCAAACTCGCTAATCGTCTACGATCGGATATCAGCTCTATCAGGGAAGGATGGGCTGTCTTGTTGCTGGAAAACTTTCACAATCGGCTGACGAACTTTTTGGCCGCGAACTTCCCGCATAATCTTTTTCCTCGAATCGACGATCCGTCAAATTACACGTGGCTCGATCCTCGACGCGCAGAAATTGTTCTGCAGGCAAATCTACGTTTCGAAGAGTCCCATTCAAAGGTCGTCATTGATTCGCGAGGAATCGACGACGTCGCTGATGCCATCTGTTACGAGTGGGAAATAAAAAAGAGCTCGCGAACAATTATCGCCGGTGGCAAAGGCGTTGGAAAATCTACAATGTCTCGTTATCTCGTTAACAAATTATTAGCAATCAATGAAAGCGTTGTTTACGTGGACCTCGATCCTGGTCAAGCGGAATTCACGCCAGCCGGTTGTATTTCATTGACAATCGTAGACGAACCTCTTCTCGGACCAAATTTCTCTCATCTTCGAACCCCATATTATCAGCTGTACGTCGGTAACGTGGACGTGACTCGATGTCTGACACATTACATCGATGAGGTTGAAAAATTGGTCGATCGTCTGAACAGCGATCCCAAACTCGCTCACCGACCCGTAGTAATCAACACCATGGGATTTTGCAAAGGAATCGGTTCAGATATCATCAACTACATCATAAAAATTCTCTCACCCACGGATCTTGTACAAATACTCTCGCGAAGATCAAAAAATAATTTCGACGATGCTCTCAGCCGTCAAACCATCGATCGTCAGGTTATTATCTTTTTTTTCCATTTGTTGTATTCGTGGTTCAGCTGACATTATTTTCGTTCACAGAGCTTGGGATGGATGACCTGGAGAAAGGAGACAAACAGAGACAATCCTACCAGGCACCGATTGCATGTTATTTATTCTGAGGCCGAAACGAGTACAGGACCGGCCGAGACCTGGAACCTCGAAGCACACCAACAACGAGACCTCGCGATGACCTCTTATCTCAGCGACATTGGAAAAATCAACGATTCTCCCGTATCTCAAATGCGCACTTTCGCTTCGAGTATCGATGCCACACCACCTTACGTGTCAGTAAAACATCTCTTTGAAAAAATAGCTCATTTATTTTTCATTCTGTACAATATACTTGTCATAAAATAGTCAGTGATTTTTTTTTAATGTAAATTTGCAGTGTTCCCTTCGCCGCAATGAGCGTTTCGCTCGTTGGAGCCTTTGTTCCTCATGTATTGTCAGTGATGAATGGAAACATCGTTGCTCTGTGCGGCCTTGACATGGAATCGATGGACGAATCAAACGGCGAAGAGATCGCGACCTCTTGCTATCCGCGAGTGCTCGTAAGACCTCCGCTATCGACATGTTACGGATTCGGTAGGAGCAAAATGTTCATTCTTAACTAAACAATTATTTTTTTTAAAAATGATTCAATAAAATAAAATGTTCATCAGGGATACTTCGTGGCGTTGACATTGAGAAGGAACAATTGTTCATCGGTACGCCACTCTCGCTATCGCGCATGAAACATGTCAATTGCCTCGTCGGAAGCATCGATTTTCCGCAGAATCTTTTGCAACGGCATCAGCAAGGTGCACCGTATACAGGGAGTGATTGCAACCTTCCGACGAGTCGTCAGCCACGCAGAGGATACATGCGAGCTCGTTATCCTACTGATACTTGATCTTTGGTTCAAAAAATAACAAAAGAAGATAATTAAAAGTGATTGCAGTTAAGTTTTGTACGCGAGCAGTAAAAGGTAAACAAAAAATGATAAAAAAATTTTTACGACTGACCAGTCGTGAGTGTAAAAAAGTTGCATAGCGGTCTCATGATTTCAACGATAGTCTGAACGCTCCACGACATGGCAATGAGCCTCTGTCGCTTTGTTGCGCACAAGTTTTTCACGTCGGTGTAATGCTTTGGAAAGCCGAAAATTTGTTCGAGCTCGGTAATCCAGAGAGTGTCGTTTGTCTCATTCATGAGTATAGGTTTGAGTGCGTCTCTGCCTTGCTTCAGTGAATTAACCCTCGTCGTGACCGTGCGAATTTTTTTAACGAGAGCGTAACGATTGCAATTCGGATTCAGCACATCCTGAAGATCTTGGCTCGAGAGGGGAAAAGAGACGATCGGCAAATTGCTCCAGTACAATCGCGGTCTGTGCTGCGGCGAGTAATTCGCCGAATCCAAGAGTTCAGGATCGCGTCCGAGATGTTTGCTAATTTCTACGCGATATTTGCTCGGCATGGATGCTACGTTCTCGAACATCCAGAAGAAGTGCTCGCCATTGTGTTTCTCAAGAAGATCCTTGATCCTGCAGTAATCGAAGAAAAGAACACCCGAGCCGTTCGGATCGTGAAGACCGAGTCGGAGCGGGTTTACGAGGCTGAGATCATTGCAGGGCGAGCCACCGATTAGAAGATGAATCGGCAGGATCTCCCGTACTTTCTCTTCCGTAATGGACCTGACGTCTCCGAGGCGTTTCACCTCCGCCCCATGGTGCGCAGAACTAACCATCTCAGCGTCCGGATCGATTTCGCTCGCGTAATAAACGTCCACGTCCAGTCCCAATTTTTTCAGGACAACGAGTCCAGCGCTGATGCCATCGAATAGCGAGAGAACTCGAATTTTTCGTTTCACGCCCTGATATGTCTCCAACTGATTGGGAAAGGAATCGCGATTCGAACGGAAGAGAGAAGATACTCGTTCCTTCCAATCGCAACGCGGCACTAGCGAACCCTCTGTATTCTCGTCCGAGCAGACGAAGCACAGCCAGGGATCTTTGACGAGTATGTCGTCGTAGTGGTTCGGAGCGATGAGATACTTTATACAAGCCGTGCAGTAGACTCGAGGACAGTCTTCGTCGTCGCACATTACGACGGTATCCGAGCCCGCGCATACCGTGCAGAAGAAACATTTTCCATCCTCCCCGTAAGCGAATATCGTCGGTTTGTACTTTTCCGAGCATTCCTGGCACAGGCGACCGACGAAGAAAGGATGCTCCAGACTGTCCGTTTCCTCCTCAGTGCAATTTTCCAAGCACATGAGACACAGTTGCTCGAATTGTGTCCGGGACTCGAGAATCTCGCTCTCGCGAATCGCGTGCTCTCGCGCAGCAGCGATCGGACACTCGCCTCTGTGCTTGTGCAAAACTCTGACTATTCTCTCGGGATATCTCTGCGAGATTTCGCTATTGCCTGGTATCCCGGGTAGAACGATATCCACAGAGGTCGAGTCCTTCAACTCGAACCACTCGAAGGCTTCCTCCATTCCCCAGTCCTCGGTTTTGTACCCGAAACGAGAGCAATAGTCTTTAGCGGCTTCCAAAACGCCTCGCCGATAACACTCCCGTTTGCAATTTTTAACGTAGTCCCTTATAAGAGCCATACCTTTCTCGAAGAGGAGGAAGAACCGGTAGTTTACTTGCGACATGGTGTAGTCCCCGTACCAGACTATCCACTGACAACCGAAGCTCGGCTCCTTCATACCCCAGTCCCGGAAGTCGATTATCACGGCAGGCCACCAGACCTGGCCCATTATCTTCGCCCAGGCGATGACGCCGGGTTTCTGCTCGACTAGCGGCAAGTGTCCCGCCACGGGTGACAAATTGCTCTTGTTTTCCATCGGCTTGCAAGCTTCTCTCCTCGCTGACGATTTTTCCTCTTTCTGCTCCGAGAGATACTTCTCCGTTACTTTCGAGTTGTTTCTCTTGAGCTGATCCAATCTTGGCTGCACGCTCCGGGGATAGGGATGGAGCAGCACGCGATCGAGGTCTTCAATGCCGACGAGAACCCTTCTCGCCCAGAGGTGATGCGGCCTCGTCGGAGGTCTTCCCTCCAGGATGCACTCGTTGATCAGTTCCAGGGTCTCGAGACAGGCCCTGTAGGCCGGATCTCGCAGAGACTTTGTGTGCAGAGTCTCGAACAAGCGTTCCTCGATCGAGCTCGAAAACGACTGAATCTGCGTTCTCTCGCGTAACTCCGAAATCTTGTACTCACCGATCCAGCAGACCCAAGACTTTCCCGGACTCGCGAACATCCCGACGTCTTCCGGATTGACGATGAATCCTGGCCACCAGCCCATACAGTTTCCCCAGACTATCGTGCCCGTTTCTCGCTGCTCGTCGCTTCTCCTGCGTATCGAATTTTTCGCCGAGAGTCTAGTCACCCTGGCGATGGAACTCGTCTCCGCGAGCCTCTCGCTCGACAGCATTACTTCGCTGTCCGCCGATATTCGTCGCTTTGGATGAAGACTCGTCGACGCGTTTCTTTGTTTCTGGGACGACGTCTCCTCTTCAGATTTCGTCGGGACTCGACTTTCCGACGACTCGAGCGCGATCGGGAGACTGTTGCTCCGTCCCAACTCCAAATCCCGGCTCGGATTGAACTCTGGCTTCGCCAGCTCGATTTCTTCGATCGTGTCCATCAACGACTGCGGCAGATCGCTCGCAGGCTCGACCAGCCAGGATTCATCGATCTCAAAAACCTCATCCTTATTTTTCAACACTTTTGCGCTCTTCTCCCCATCGTCAATTGTTCTACGTTTTTTCGTACGTCGCTTCCTTCCGCATTTTTTCGGGCTTCCCATGTCTACGGTGTAACGAAGCGCTTTTATTTTATTTTGTTTTACTTTGTTCGTATTTTGCACGTTGCAAGCTCGATTTACCTCGCGAACGTCTTTTAAAAATTTCTCTGGGCTCGGGAGCCTCTTCTCGTTCCAAAAAATATTGAAGAGCTTGTAGACAAGGTTCGATTTTTTCGAAAAGTTATCTCGCCTGCTTGGTTGTTCGAAAACTTGGTCGCAATATTTTTTGACAACATTCAAAGGTTGCGCGTAGGGATGCTCATTTAACCAATGATTCTTCCGCAGATAATTCGTTTCACGAGCATGCGAATTTTCAGCCATCGAAGTTACGAGTTGCGGATCGGGCAAGTTTATCCTCTTCCTTCCTCTTCTCTCGACTTTTTTCTCGTACTTCTTCTCCGGAGACCTGCTCGGCGTGACCGTATCGTCGATGAGCCCGAGCTCCCTCGCGCAAACTTCACGCCAAACGTTTTTTTCCACCCATCTCCGGATCCTCATCTTTCGAACGTTTTCCCGTCCCGATCTGCGTGGCGACTGAAAAAATACAAAAGAAGCAAATTATGTTATCTCCAAGAAAGATAAGATGAGAACGCCTTAAAAGTTGTACATACAAAAATTTCTCAACTTTATTTTTCATTTAAAAAATAGTTTTTTTATATATCTTGAGCAAAATGTTTATAGTAAATAAATTATGAAACGTTTAAATATGCAAAAGTCCCAATAGTTGAACGCTAAACAATACACTTACTTTTATAGAGAAAAGTCATTTATTTTTACAAAGAAAATAACGAAAACGAAATTTGGTTGATTCAACAAAATATTTGTTTCAATACGTTCAACGATATTATTTTGTAAATTGAACTAAATTCATGGTTAATTTAACTGAAGTTTGATTATTTCAAAAAAACAAGTGTTGTTTTGACGAAATATTTTCAACTAAATCTGTTCTCAGCACAAACATTTAAAGTAAAGATAAAGTATCTTTAACTTTTGGGACAAGTTCAACAATCGGAACTTTTATTTCAGATAAAAAGTCAATATTCGAGCGGTTCGAGAATTGAAAACGAAAACATGCGAGACGAGAAACCCTGAAAACGAATAAGAGGGTGAATATCCCCGCGTTTCTCCCCGTTCAGAAACTCGGAAAAACACACGATTCATTCATAAAAGTCGGCGAAGGCGGGCCCGCGAGATGTCGAATATCGTGTCTCGTTTCTGGGACAAGGGATGAGAGAAACGGCGAACGAAATGGGTGAATAACGGGAGGACCGGGAAGGGCGAGAGAGAGAGAGGCCGGCGAATCGCGAGATGCGTCCTCCGGAGAACCGAAACTCGCGAATCGAGAGTTTTCGAAGGCGCATCCGAGCGAGTTGCGCCTCTCTGTTTCGCAATGAGCGCTCTCGAAGCACGCGAAGGAACCTCCGCAGGTGCTTCGGAAAAGAAGCGCGCGCGCGCCTGAGAAAAGGGGGAGAATTATAAAACTGAGAGTAACACGTTACCGAATACCGACGGCGTGTGTGAGAATGTGTGTCGCTGAAATAAAAAACGAGGGGAACGCCGACCCCTTCTCGTCTGTCGCCCGCAGGCCTCCCCTTTTTTTTTATCTTTTTTCTCATTTTTTCGTCAATGAAATACGAGAGAGAGAGAGCTGGACCTTTAAACCTCGATGACACGTTTTTTTCGGGGTCTCCGGGGCAGAGAGGAAGTCGACGATGTTTTCATTCACCGCCACGGTCAGGTGGGCACCGGAACGCTTTTTTCAATTGTCTCGAGCGCGAAAGCGCATAGGAAGGACGGAAGGGTGGGGGGTGGGAGAAGGAGGAGGAGAGGCTCGCAAGGAAAGGAAAAGGGAAGGAAAAAACGGGAGATTTGTGAGGTCGGGGAGTGGACGGATCGGGGGCGCGTGCCGAAGCAGGAGAAAGAAAAATAAATCGAGTCGTTCGGCCGTACGGAGAATAAAGGAGAAAAGAGTGAGGCAGGCTAGGAAAACAAGAGGCTCTGTTTTGAGAAAGTTTTACGGGAAAAGCGAGAGGGGTCAGTTTCGTTTGTTCGAGAGTCGATGACACCGGAAAAAGAGAGAGAGAGAGAGAGAGTCCGTTTATCGGGCATAAATATTTCAGGGGGAAACGTCGAGATTCCCGGCGTCGCAAAAGTTGGACGCCGGGAGATAGGCGGAACGTCGACCCCGGCAGACAAAGGTAAAATCATCGTACGGGCGATCTTGGCGATCGTCGCGATCGCGGGCTCGACGAGATAGAAGGCTCATTGTTCGATAATGCGCCTTCGAAATCGGGCGCCCTCTTCTATACACCTTGCGAGGTACTCCGACGAGAGGGAGCGAGACGATCGCGAAAAAACGGAGCGCGCGCTCCGTTTTATTATCTGAAACGGCGATCGCTCTCTCGACGACGAGAGCGCGTCTTGTGCGATCGATAAGAATTTCGATCGCTTCTCGCGTACGAAGCCCGTTATCGGAGAAAGCCTTTTCCGCGCCGTACACTCTCTGCATATAATAAAACGAGCGGGGGAGACCAGGCAAGAGATCGCGCGTACGGCTTCCTTCTTGCGGCTGAGGGAGAGACACATTTTTAGCGGTGTAGTCCCAGAGAGGATTTGCCACACACGAGCACACACCCGAACGCCTCTATCCACGAGACTTTTTCTGCAGAATAAACTTCTACGAGAGAAAAGTCCTTTTTCAACTGATATTTCGACGAAAATTATATTTTCATGCAGCTCGAAACATACTCCAAAAAATGGTTTATCGACTTTTATTTTATTAATACATATTACAATATATAAACTTTGTAGCTCAGAACTTGTATATTTACTTCGTAGCTCACGGAATATTCTATTCGAGTTTGGTGTGAAAATGTCAAGTGTTTTTTGTAGACACTCTGCATCGCATCTGCTGGGCACGTAGAGTGTACCTTTTCAACTTTTAACGCTTTTTTTCACAAAACAACAGTGTCACCTGACGCGGGAAATAAAAAATAACTATTCTTGTCTAAAAAATAACTGCTATAGTTCGACAAGGATGAACATTTATTGGACCAGTAATTCGATTTTTCTTTATTTCAACGAAAAAGTATACTTTTTTCTCGAAACTATGTATTTTTCTAGCTTAAAAATAACTGCTAAAGTTCGACAAGGATGAACATTTATTGGACCATTAATTCGATTTTTCTTTATTTCATCGAAAAAATATACTTTTTTCTCGAAACTATATATTTTTTTAGCTCTATCTTTTCTAATACATATGTCTTTATATTAAGTTTTTTGAATGATTTTAGGAAATTTCAGCAATAAAACTGGTACGCATCATCTTGGACTAACTTAAATTTGATATTATTAAATCAATTTATAATAAATTTTTTCAATGGAAAAAAAGAAAAATAATCTTTGGACTGTACCAAAGAACTGTCAGCGTAGATTATAAATGGACAGATAATAATTTATATTCTCCAGCGTTGAAAATTCGTTTCTCTATTTTTTTTTAAACTCTGGACTAGAATTCTGTTTTTCACACCGAGAGAAATTACGACGGTAGATGTTACTATTAGGTAACATCTATTAGACTATTTGAGGAACGAAATATATTAATAAAATGAACCATACATTTGAGACAGGATGTAATATAAAAGATATTTACGTTTAAAAATAATCAGTACAGCGTGATTACTTCCGTATAGTAAGATATCTACGACAGTTTACTATGGACCTCAAAAATGAGTGACAAAAATATAAATGTATCGTGCCAAAAGTCGTATACCCTCGTGGCCTTGCCGATAAAGAAAAAAAATTGCTGGGCGACGGAGGGAAGCGAACACGAGAGCAAAGTCGAGACGGAAAGCCTCGTAGAATAAGCGCGTGTTATGTACGCAACTCGGTTCTTACAAGCGCACGCACACGAGAGCCTCTCGTTCTATGTACGGAGGATGCTCGTGGTCTATTCCGACGTTGGAATATCTCGACGAGCGAGAATCCGGCGTCGTGTACGCATGCGCCACCGAGCGCTACGGTGCATTTTTCAAACGACGCCATTTTTTTTTCTCTCGTCCTCGTATCGGTCGCTCCTATCGCGCGAATGTTTCCTCGGCGTCCCTCCGTCTTTTCCGGCGATCGTTTTCTCCGCAGCTGGGATCGAGACTTGGACCAAATTTTCGAGGGGTTCTAGGGATACGCTAAGGGAAAAGGAGAGAGAGAGAGAGCGAAAATAACGAAGACCCGAGCGAGAGAGAGAGAGAAAATGGAGAATAACGTCGAAAGACTCGGAAGAGCCTCCACTCTCTCTTTCGCCATTCGTACCTATACAGGGCAAATGCTTTTCTCGTATTCTATTGATTTTTCCGAAAGTCGCGGCTGGTGGGAGGTTGGTCGTGCGCGAAGCGAGCGGCCCTTTTGCCCCGCAGCCCGGAGAAGCGACCGCGTGCTCGAATCGGCAAAGCCCGAGAGCCCGTCGTGCGTGTTCCGCCTCGTGACGGGCATAAGGGCGCCGCGTGTGCGGCATCGAGCGCGCGGAACGACGCCAGTTGCGACCTTTCTCGCCTCGCTGCTCGCCTAGCCTCCCCTCGTCCCTCATCCCGCCGCTTTTGCTCGCCCATCGCACCCGTCCAGCGATACACGGTGCGCAGAGACGACGAGCGACGCACGGAGCCCCTTCCCCGATTAAAAAACTTCCGCTCCTGATGCACGGAGAAAAACTCTCGGAAGTCGAAAAATCGATCGCCGCAGCGTGTTTGGCTCCTTTTCCAAAATTTCCCTTCATCTTGCCGAGAATTTTTTCAGGATCGCGCGTGGCTCTTCTTCGGGATACGACCCCGAAAAAGACGCAACGCGACGGACGAGTCCGTAGGGCCCTCGTGCGTTTTCAGCGAATCGTGGGTGCAGCGGCGCTCGATGTTCGGCCCGTACAGCACCTATCGGCGAAGTAGCCGCGCGAGCTCGCGCTTCGGGCGCGCGAGAAAGCGACGGGCAACGAGGCGTGCACGTCACGTCCCTGAGCGAGTATTTCCACCCACCGGAGTCGACGTCGACGACGAAAACGGCGCGGTTCGAGGAGCTCGGTGGCCGAACGGGGAACCGGTGGGGCGAGGGGACTCGCCGGGAGGGCAAGACGGACGCGGAGGGAGGGCCCGAGAGAACTCACGCATTCTCGTCATCCGACAACGACGTGCGGCGCACACAGGCGCGCGGGCGCACGCACACACGTCGAAAAATCATCCACCCGCGCAGCTACGGTCTCGCTCGGCGAGCGGGTTTATAACGCTCGCACGCACACGAAGGAAGGCGCCTGCGCGTCGGCCATGAGGACAGGGGGCGAAGAAGAAGAAGAAGGGACGACCGGGACGAGCGAGAGAACAAGGGAGGGAGGGGGGAGGGGGGGAGGAAGAGAGAAAAGGCTCTTTCAACAGCGATGGCAGCCGGAGCGAGAACGACCGGAGTTTGCCGAGCAGGCCTCGTTGTGTTGCGTCCGTGTGTGTATATATACGGGCTAAGAGAGAGAGAGAGAGAGAGAGAGAGAAAAAAAGATGGATGAAGGTAAAAGGAAAGAGAGAGAGAGCGAGAGAAGGAGAAACGGCGCGGCGAGGCCGAACGGTTTGTCGCGAGAGAGAGAGAGAGAGAGAGAGAGAAGGAGGGAGAAACGCTCACGTATTTGCCGTTTGCGTCGTGTATATACAAGCTCTCCCCCCTCCGCGGCGGTCCGATCGGCCTCTCGGCGCAATTCCCGATCGCGGCGTCTCTCTCCGGCTCACCCTTGGCCCTCTCGCAGTCCCTCTGGCGCTCCAGGCTCTCTCGCTCTCTCGCTCCGCCGCTCGTCCGTCTCTCTCCGTTTAATCTATCTCGCTCGCTCGCTCGCGGCGCGAGTACGTGTGTGCGTGGAGCGAGCTTAAACCGGAGAGAGAGACGATCGGCGAGCCAGTGCGGCCGACTCTGGTGCCGCGGCTAGATTACTCTGGTGCGCCTTCGCGTAGTCGCGAGTTATAACCGGATGGGTGCGTGCGCGCGAGAGATTCTCCTCTCTTTTAGTACTTCGTCATCGCCGCCGTTTATCGTCGACGAGCGCACACACGCGTAAGCCCGAGCGCAACTGGCGAAACCCCGTGGATTGTTCGCCACACAGTGTTGGCGGTGCGACGAGACGTTCTTCTACACGGGATAGGCGATTCTCGCTCCTTCGTACATTGCTTTACGCACGAGTTACATCCAACATAAATAAGTGTACGCACTGAGCGGAGCAGCGTCTCCCGTATCCAACTTTATGGGGATACTAACGTGACTGTGCGCGCCGCCCGATAATATTCACCATTGTTTATTAAACGGTCACCTCGGTTATCGCCGTCGCTCCGGGTATACGGCGGTCCCAGCGCGAGGAGCGTCTTTGCGAAAAATTAACCCGTGACTCTGGTACATTCGTCGTTTGGCAAATTCGTCAAGCCCCGTTTTACGTGTGTGAGCCCAATATATACGTGCAATACGAGAGCGCGAGAGAACGAGAGAGAGAGAGAGAGAGAGAAAGGTAGCGCGAGAGAGAGAGAGAAAGAGAGAAAAAGAAGATAGAGAGGGAGAGAGAGTGTGTGTGTGTGTGCGCGCTCGTGCGAGAGTGAGATTGTGTGTGTGTGTGTGTAGACGTCGCGACGACGGCCATGGCTCGCCGTCGTGTGGGTGCGAACTGTGGTGAACCGGGTCGACGGGTGTGGTAGAGAGAAAAGAGTGCGAGAAAGACACGCGTACGGGAATACACGTACTACCGAGAGCGAGGGAGAAGGAAACCCGAGTGAGGTATATAGAGAAGAGAGAACGCGATAGAGAGGTTGGAGGAAGCGGAGGGGCGCGGAAGAGAATGCGAAAGAGTTGGCCAGTACTCTGGCACGGAAAAGAGACGGACGGGTATGCCTCCCGTTGTCCCGACAGCTTTGACCAGGAGTGCGAACGCTTTTTGAGTTTCCTCGCCAAGTCAAAAAGTTCGGCTAAATAATATATATATAATATATATTTCGTTGTGGAGCAGACGGTGAGACAGGGAGGGAAGGAAGGAGATAACGAGAGAGACAAAGTGTCGCAAGCGAGACGGAGATAAAACAGGCAAAAGCCCGAAATGAGGGCTCCGAGTGAGCGGTCATCATCGCGGTAGAGACCGGCCGAGTTGGAAAGTCGAGAGAGCGACGAACGTCAAGATACTCGTCGTTGTTGTGTACAAGGAGAGATAGAGATATATATATATACACATAAAGGAGTACATATGTGTTTGTGCGTGTTTGTATATGTATAATATATATATATAGACAAAAAGCAGTCGGTGCACCAAGTTGGTCCGAGTGAAAGCGTTGCTCCGTAACCGCGTGGACGCACACACGCGCCTTGTTCGCCCGTCCGCAGAGCTGAGAAGAGGGCCCGAGAGAAAAGAGAGCCGCTCGTGCGAGCCTCGAGACGTTGCAAAGTTGGCTCGCCGCGATTCGTCCTCCTGGCCGGGCGATCTTAACCCGGAGGAGGATGAAAGCGCCGAGAGGACAGCAGCGAGCACTCGGCTCGTAAAAGCGCTCTTCCCATCCGCGATATATTCCCTCCCGGGGGTAAACCCGAGCGAGATCCTCGCTCCCCTTGCATCTACGGCGAGGAGGGATCCGAGAAACGGGGTGAAAAGTGCGTCAACTCTCGAGAAAGCTTCCTCGCGAGAAGCTGCAAATAAAAATACAAGAGGAATATGACTCGTAGCTAATTCAAAGTTCGCAAGAGTTTCTTCTTTTGTTTTCGTTTAAAGTGAGTGCAATTTACGCCGAGAGGTAGGAGTCCTCTCGTCGCGGTGGGATACGAGCAAGTTTATCCAGTTTCGACGATGCAAGTTGCCACGTTGTTCAGGGAGAGTGCCACCCTCCTGGGTGCCTCTACCCTCGATCCCCCACAAACTCATCATCAGACTCTGCAGCAGCATCAGCAGCAGCAACAGCACTTGCATCAACAGATGCAGCATCAACAACAGTCCGACGATCTTCATCTCACCCATCACATGCAGCATCACTACAAGATGTGAGTTCCTCCGCTCTTATTCCATCTTTTCAATGTTCCACGACGATGCTTCTTTCTCCACTAGAACACGACGTACACCTTAGAAACTGAGTTGCAATCATAATATTTCACTGCAATCATCGATACACAACAATCTCCTACATTAAAACCTTTAAAATTGATGGAAGAAGATTTTTACCTTCAATATTGAGAGAATTTGAAACCAAAAACCCAACTATGTTCTTCTGACAATCGTTATGTCATTCCAATCGTAGATACATACCAAACTTGTATATAAAAACCTTTGAAATTGATGAAAGAAGATTTATATCTTCTGCATTGAGAAAATTTGCAACCAAAAACCCAAATATGTTTTTGCGACAGACGTTATGTCATCCCAATCGTAAATACATACCAAACTTGTACATTGAAACCTTTGAAATTGATGAAAGAAGATTTATATCTTCTGCATTGAGAAAATTTGCAACAAAAAAACCCAACTATGTTCTTGTAACGATCGTCATTTCATTGTAATATTCCATGCGTGCCAACTTTACATGTAAATACTTTAAGAAACGATGGAAGAAGATTTTTAACTTCTGTATTGAAAGAATTTGTAACCAAACGCCACCTGAGTTCTTGTAACAATCGTCATTTCATTATTGCAATCAACGATGCACACCAAAATAACATATATTCGTAACATGGAATAAAATTCACGACTTCTGCACTAATTTCTTGTTACCAAAACCAGACTAAATGCTTTTGCAAAAACTTTTTTATAAAAAGAGTACTTTTTATAAAAACTTGACTACGATTTTGTGACAAAACATATGTTATCGCAATCAACAGTTCATGTCAATGTCACTTATGTAAACCATAGTAATTTATGGTGCAATAAGATTCTCAGCTTCTGTAATAAGAGAACATTCAAATAAGAGTCAACTTTGTATTTGGCGCTGTCATCAATCTCTATCAACAATATACACTTATACGATAAGAACTCGTGTCGAGAGATTCTCTGAGATAACTTTTTATCAAAACTGAACCGTGGCTTTTTCACGATCATCATCTCATTGCAACCATAAAATTTACGCGTATATCGAGTTGCACATCCGTGTCATAATAATGTGAACGGCACGGTGTGTTTTTCGTGCATATTGTATTCTGAAGCGAATGTTTCGAATGCTCGGAATCCTCTTATTCGTTCGAATAATTTACAGATTGTACCTCGAATCCCTTAAAAGTAAAAAAAAAATTCCAAATCGTATTCAGAATAACAGGCACATCAACTTTGAATGTACATGGCGAGATTTTCGTCGACGTTGAGTCTCGTTCGTGAACGAATCGACTACGATTTCCGTTGGATTTCGGTGCACGAAAAAGAATATTGTAAGCGACGAGAATCGTAACCAGGATTATTTGGTGTTTTTATCTTTTCCGCGAGGGAACGCAATGTTCGTTAAAAGGATGGTGTACGCGTTCGAGTGTTGTTGCGAAAGGTTCGAAAAGCGGCTCTCGCTATCCGCCGAGACGTGTGGCCTTCGCTCGAGTCTCCCTCTCCTCCCGCGGCAAGCTCCTCTCGGAAGAACTTTTGAAACTTTTTCAAGAGAGACACACACGCAGTACGGCGCGGTGTCTCGAGAAACGAGAGAAAACGGCGTCCATCGCGAGGGCGTACGGTCGTCCCAGCAGGCCAAAACATTGAACTCCGGACGACGAAAAGTCCGTTGCTCCATCTTGGACCTTTTTCTAGCTCTCGAGCGTATATATTTCGTCGCAGGGGAGAGCGAGCGACGAGGAGAGGAAGAGAGAGAGAGAGAGAGAGAGAGAGAGAGAGAGAGGAAGAAAAAAAATGCCGAGGTTATCCAGCGCAGGTTCTCGAAGCACACTCGTGACTCACGTCCCTCTCTTCTTTTCCACACGGGCTGTGTGTGGCTCGTGTGCAGAGATACGAAAGAGCCTTCGAGGCTCTCGAACACAGAACACGCTCGGGAGGCCTGTCCCTCGAGCCTGTTTAACCAGGCAAAGAGATGCGCGATGTGTGCGCCGTGTGTGCTGATGTAACGCCAGCCAGACGAGACAGCCGGAGAACGTACACCGACGGCTCGAAGATCGGACTCGGGCTCACGGCAATAAGCGACTTTCCGTGCCGATACATCCAGAAAATCTTCCAGAAAGATCCAAGATCCGATCGTAATCGCCGGAGCCGTTGCTCAATCCGAAACACATCCTTGCAGGGCCAAAAATTCTCCTTCGTAGATCGAGAGAAAGTGATCCTCTCGTTTCCGAAAAAAAAACACAAACACAAGTAAACCCATCATCATCCGCGGAAGAATCATTTCTTCGCGATAGACGATCTAACGGTTTCAATTCTCTATCCCCGGAGTGAGAGAGCACGGAAGAAGCAAAAAACTAACGATCCCCGTAATAAACGTGAAAAAAAAGACGAGAAAAAAGGAAAGCGAGCTGGTTAAATGACCTCACGACGATTCACGGTCAAGGTCTCCATCCGGATCGTAAATTAATGTGTTACAAATGTGCCAGTAAAACGTTTATTCACTTCTCTCGGCGTTTTTTTGTCGCTGTCTCGACAAGTTTCTTTTTTAGCGAGAGTAAACAGTTTATATATCGTAATATCATTGATAATTAAGCGATCAATGACACAAGAGCTCGATGTAGCAGTTCTTGTATCATATTTCTCGAATAAAAAGAGAAAGAGTCGCGAGGAGGAGGAGGAGAAAAAAAGAGACGAAACGGGAGAGAAAAAAAAGAAAAGAAACGTATTGCATATCGCGCTCGTTATATCGTTCAAACATACGGCAAAGGAACGTGCCAGGAATGATGTGGAAATATACATATATGTATACGAAAAATGCACGTTGCACTCGACGATGGGGAAAAAATAGAGAAAAGAAGAAAAAAAAAACGTATCCTATCGAGAGTCTCTCACTTCGACTCTCACGTTATTTTGTTTCGTCATACTCGTTACTACGTGTGTACGTCTCTCTTCCCCGCTCGTAGTCATCATGCTCCGGGGAAAAGACGGAGGAGAGGGAAGGGAAAAAAACGAGAGGCAAAACATTGAAATAATTTCACGCCGGGTACACCTCGAGAAACCGGCTTGCCAGCGACGGGGTAAGAAGTTACTTTATCTTGAGATTGTGGAAGGGGGCGAGGAGGAGAGGCATCGGGAAGGGATATCTCGAACCGATTGAATGGACATACGCGGGGATAGGGCGCACCTTCGGTTTCCAGACAATCTCTCTCTCTCCCTCTCGCTTCTCGTTCTGGATGTCTGTTATGCCACGTGCTCCGAATATATCTCGCACTCTCCCTCTCGTCTCTCGATATCACGGGCTAGCATACAGTACAAACATACGAGGGATAACAGATTTGCCCTCGTGGCCTATATCGGCATCCCCGGCGTTGTAATCGCGCCAATGGACATCGCCGTGTTGCGTTCGAAAAGTCAAAAGTGCGGATTTTAATGTTTCGCCGCTTCGGCACTCGCTGCTTCGCCCGCTTCTTATCGAACCAACGTCGGACCAGCTGATACGGACGCTTTGTCGCTCCGCCGTACCAAGTTCGAGCGAAAGCTCGCTAATTCGTGTCCGAAAACTCGTCCTCCAACTCGGCCGAACTGCACACTCGGAAAAACAGTTTTTAGCTGAATCAACCAAATTCGGCTTTGACGAATTTGATCGACGGTCACGGACATGTATTTGGTTCATTCAAGAAATTAATATTTCTCGCTAAAACACCATTTCATTGAACCAAACATGGAATGTCATCAATTATTTTATTTAACATATAATCACGTTATTTAAAAAATGTTATGATTATAAAAATATTTTTGTCTAAAAATTTTACAACTTTCATAATTTTGAATATTATATTGATATATCGTATACAATCAGTCTGGAAATATTCTAAGGTTGTCCAGGGCCTAATTGGACCTTCTATATCCGAGTAACATGTAATTATTCGAGAATTACGTAATTACGATTGAAACAATCGAATGAATAGCCGAGAGTAAACTTGGTTGGGTTAATTATTTGATTCGGTTTATTGTGATACGATTATTTCAGATACAGTTCACTACCCCAATAAGAACGATTCAATAAGAACGCTTGCGAACGAGTCACCGAGCGCGAAGCGCGCACGGAGTGGGGGGCCATAAAAATCTTCCCCTTGGGGGCTTTTGCGTTCTTATTGGGGTAGTGAACTGTATTTATGTACTCGACGTTTATAAAAATATATCCATGGAAGTAAATATTTAAGTTCTTGGAAATATTGATTTCGTTCATTGAAATATGAGCAATAGTGTTGAATATAAATCAAATATGCATCAAATAAATACAATTATTTGATTCAACTAATCCGTTTTCTCGATGCGGAGCTTCGGCTTTACAGAACAACGGCGAATTTTATTCAGGTATCCGAATAAATTATTATCAACATTGTGTATACACGCGCACAGTTTATACACGATGAACATAATCCTCAATATTTAATATATTATTAATGTTTGTAAATATTTTGCTGATCATCGAAGCGAGATTTCGTGGAAAACAGTAAAAGTTTTACGTGAGTAAATAAATTGAAGTAAATTGTGTATTATTCATGCGCATGTACAATGTTTATTTATGATTTTACTTGTTTCCAATTGTAATTTAACTCGTTTACCGAAAATGGGACTTTCGCATAATTTAGTTATTCTCGTCTGGAGAAAAGGCTGTATTTTTCGTGAATCTCGTTTTAGCGAGACTAATTGTGGGAATGAGAGATTTATCGAGTTTCGCGTGAGGAAGAAGCGCGGAACGAAGGCTGTTTCGACGCAGGTGGCGTGCTCTGCGGGGCAGGCATCGAACTGTGCCGTTAAACTTGGCCGTATACGAGCTCACTATGCAAATACGCGTCTCACTATCTATAGTCACGTAAATATTCTCGCCACGTCCGTCTCCATCTTGTTCTTTCGCGCGTAGACGTACAAGGAAGGTGTACGGAGGTGGCACCTTGCAACTCCTCTTTTCTCCGGCGCGTTTGTTCGACTTTTTCTCGGCATCGCAAGTTCTCGGTCGATCCAATTAGCGGATGCATTCGATCGTCCAATTCCGGGGCGAAAAAGTTTGAGGGAAGAGAGGCGCGAAGGAAAATAAGAATAATCGGGTCTGGAGGGAGAGAAGGTCCGTTCGTGTGCGAAAGGTCGCGGAAAAAAGTCTCTCGCGGATGAGACGAGCCCGGGGTTGGAGGGAAAATGTTGTGCGCGCTGAGAGAGAGAGGAGTCGGGGCTTCTGAAAACTCGGTCAAAGTCTCGTGTCGCGGCTCGCCCGCGCGCTTCGGGGATTCCAAGGGTCCGACCGATGCTGTTTTCGGATGTTTCGCCGCCATTTCTCACTTCTCCTCCTTCCACGAGACTTTTTACGTCTCCCCCATACCCCCCGCGCTCGGGGAAGCAAACTTTTGCCAAGCTGGAAAACACTTTCCAACTCGCGAGGGAACGCGCGCGCCTCGAAAAAAAGCGAACGCCGTTCCATCAGCGACTCCCGCCGATTTTCATCGATATTCGTCTCATTTAGAAAGCGAAGAAAAAATATGAGGCGGCAAAGTATATGCCGGCTAATAAAAAGGTCGCGTTTTTCACTGACTGGAAAAACAGGTCGCTCTCCATTACAAAAGTGAACTGTGTATCGGAGCGAAAAAACGGCGAGAGTAAAAAAGAGAGATACCGGTAATAATAATAAAAGAATCGTGACGCGGTTTGACGCGGAGAGGGAAAATATCGATGTCGGTCATGAAGAATAGAGAGAAGAGGAAAACGAGGAGGAGAGTGTGGCCCCGGGGACCGCGGTAGGTCAGGATCGGACTTTTTTACCCGATAGAGGTACGCCTCGATGGATGGCAATCGTAAAATTTGATCGGGGCGAACGGCCCGACCCTCGATATTCGCGAAAAAAAAACACGCTCGGTTATTTCTCTCGTATCCACATATTTTTCCTTTTTTTTTTCACAAAACGATTTCGCGACGACGGGGAGACGCGCGCGATACATTTTTGCGAGGAGACACGAAATTTTTACACCGGCCGAGGCATGCGTGCCGTTTGCATGAAATATCGAGACGAGAGAGTCGTCGTGAAAAAAACACGGAGGATTGAATAACGTTATGATAATTCGGTAATTCTTCAAAGACGGCTCCCGTTGCTGGAAAGCCCTCGAGGTCCGCGTGGACTTAACGAAACACGTGCTTCATTAAGCGAGATGAAGAAAAAACGCCGGAGAGTCTCGTCTTTCCAGTTTGACGGGCTCGTTCGCGCGTGACTCGATTACGAGAATCGAAAACCCGCTGCGCGCGATCGGGTACTCGCGCTGCTGACGATAAACGTCGGAAAAAAGGAAAATGCGCGGATTCGCGATCGTGCGAATTCAATCGAGAAAACGTCACGGGCAGAGAACGCGCGCCCGACATTTCTCGTCGCCGGGCGGCCGAACACCGATTGGAAAAAAAAAACAACAGCATGGGTGCAATATATAAAAAAAAAGCAAAACACAGAATAACCGATTGAAACGAGCCTGTGAATGAATCAACTTTTGTGAATGGACCATGAAGAATGTCAATCGAGTATATGGGACGCTCGTCGGCAGTGTCTCGCTGAAAAAAACTTTCACAAAACCGCTTTGATGTATTCCGGAGCGTTTCTCTCTCGAATCGGCGCATTGTCGATCGCCGGCGAAGCCGGAGAACGAAGAAAGAAGAAAGTATGCGCGCATATATTGGAAGAACGAGTTGCAAGAAACTTTGAACTCCGTTTCTTTTCCGGCCATTCACTTTCTTCGCTCTTTCTACTTATACTCATCAATAATATCTGAAAATATTTATGGTATTACACTGTGATTCTATGTATTTTCAAAATTTCATCAAAATTCATTGTTCTTTTTTTAATGAACATTTGTTAAAGTCGAGCTTTTTGTTATTATCGCCATTTTTCGACGTACATATCCACCTAACGTCATTCAAGAACTTAAATTTGATGAATAAAGCAAATTCGACGTTAAAAATTGAAAATTTGTACTTATTGATTGTATATAAATGAATATACTACCACTTTCTTTGGCAAATATCATTAAAACTGTCTTTTTGAGATCTACTCTCGAGTCGCTAATTTAATTATTCAATTTTATTCTCAATATTTTATAATTTTGTCACTTCTCGCAAATTTGACACATTTGAATAAGTGTTTGTATAAAGCCAATAGTCTATGAATTTTTAATACGTACAACGGAATCTGCGTTTATTTTCAATTTAATCGCTCGCACTCGATTCCAAAGAACTGATTAAATTACCTTAACAAGGTTATTCATTGGAAAGAATATTATTCAATAAAATTTCACTTTTTACATTCTTGTTAATACACAGTTTTCGGATAATTAAATAATAAAGTTACGTTCTTTTAAAAATAGGTCTAAAACTTCGCGTGTATTTTTTAAATGTTTAACCCAAAAACTTTGTAGACCTATGGTGAAGTTTCAATTTTTGTATTTAAAGTGATTGCAAAATTAAGAATTTTAAATGCACGTCAAACAAGAAACGTTATAAGTAGAATCCAGAAGCGAATCAAATTAAACACGAAAGAAAGCGGACTCGAGTACATCAAACCCCTTTTAAATATGCAAAAAGTGCCTGAAATAAAATAAAATACAGATAAGTCTGTGAAAACTGCACACCCGGGTGTGCAGTGTTTGTCGATCGTAAAAACCACGAAATCAGCGTGAATGTTTTTTTTTTATAGTGGTATCGAAATATCTTGAAAATAGGTGTTTACGTCGATTATGTTTTTTTTTCTCTCTTCACTCTTCACCGACGAATTTCGAGCTCTCGAGAAATCGTGACTCCACTTTCCCTCGCAGCCGGTCCAAATCGCATTTTTTGGCATCGCGGCGCGGATGCGCGTTCTCCTCTCCGTCGGAGCTCTCATTAAAGCACACACGTTGCGGCTCTCTCGTCGTTCGCTCGAGAGAGCGAGTGGAGCGAGAGGGGGCCTGGAGCCGTTTTTACCGCGATCGTAAAGTTTCGGAGTCGCCGGAGCGATAAAGCTCGATCGCGCGTTTCACCTCGCGGCCCTCCGCGATCCCGCTTCTTATTTCTAACCCGCTCCGCAGGATATTCCCGAAAAGCGTGCGTCATTCATCCTCGCTCCGATTCAAATTTCTTTCGTCTCCCTCCCAGGATATTATCCCGGGTCGCGGTCTCGCGCGCGTCTCGCCGGCTTTCGTTTCCCGTGGAATTTCTTCCGTCGACGTCGAAATCGCGTCTTCCCCGCCCTGGCGCCCAGAAAAGCGTATTCGGAACGTGACGTGGAATTATGCGGAGGGAGAAGGGGAGAAAAATAAACGCGCTAACGCATCAAATCCGCGCTAGACCAGAGAGAATCCTCGTCGTTTTTTGGACTAGTAACGAAAAAAAGGAACAAATTCTATACACGATATCGTTTGTACAGGAAAATCGAAAATACTCCACGTATCTCGGTCGATTCGAAGCGGTTACGAATTTTCTCCGGACAGTTGCAAAATTTTTACCGTCCGGTGAGCTCTCGGGTCTCGTCCTTTCCCGGACGTAATCACGGTGGGCTGCGAGCGTGCCGAAGAAGAATCGGGAGCTAGTGTATCTCGGGAGTAGAGAGAGAGAGAGAGAAAGAAACAGAGATAGAGAAGTATATATAATGACGGAACGGTGTATCAAACCGGCTGAGTGTTGACTCGGTGCGCTATTCCTAGTCCCGCAGGCTTTTTCGTTATCGACATTTTCACGGGAGGCGAGTGTGCGTGCGGTTTACGTGCGTGAGCTCCCGTTCTCTCGCTCTCTCCGACGGCGAAACGCCTCGATTCGTTGGTTGGCCCCAACGTCTGTGTACATTGCCGCCTGTTCGTGTGTTCACCTCGCTCTGTACATCCTCTCTCTCTCTCTCTTTCTACCTCTTTACATACATATATACAACACATCCACGGTGTGTTAGGTTTCATGTGTACGCCGAGTTTTCTGGAGGTTTCCCATAGCAACGCGAATGAGAGCCAGGAGAGCCCGAGAGAGAGAGCTCAGGGGTGGCTTTGGCTCTCATTCGTAGAAAACTAGACGTGCCCTCTCTCTCCCTCTCGTCCGAATCCTAGCGCGATGAGGAAAGATACACGAAATTCGGCGAAAAAAATCGCCAAGAGCCCTCTCGATCGAGGCGAACAGGGCGAGAGAGAAATTGTTCGCAAAAGCAGGGAATATTTTGGCGGGATATTTTGAGCGAGGATGGAACAAAAAAGGTTCATCCGCAGTTACAACAATTAATCCCTTCGACGCGCATTTTCTTACGAATAAAAACTTGGACGAGTTCGCCAATCGGATCTTTGCAAATTTGATAAGTTGGTCGCGAAAAGATTCACTCTTCGTTTTAAATAACGAAGCTTTACACATAGCATTTGCGGAAGAATGTCCTGCGTGATAAATTTGACGCAGAATTTATTGGTCGCAACACGGTAGATATAAATTGATTGGCTAATAGTAAAAAATTAATCCAGAAAATGAGCAAACCACATATGTATAAACTTTACAGAATTCAGAACCTTCCGAAGATCTTATTATAGAATGGTCCAATAAACAGAGTTCTTCGACAATTTATCGCCTTTTATCCTTTGACGTCGAAGAAAAGAATATTTCTAATGTCGTATAGAAGAAAATTTTCGGAGCCGAGTGTACCGCCTCAAGTTTTGTTCGGACTAGTTCGGGACGAAAGTTCGCTCGAATCTTTCGCTACTGGAATCCGCCCCCGCGCTCTCCCCTCCCCAACATCGGAGCAAGTACCTCTATGTACCATCTCCTACACGCCACTCTCTCCCTTTTTCTCCCTCGATGGCTTGTGTATTTTGCTGGTAGATTGTACATAGAGGCGGCCATTTACCGGAGCGAGCCTCGCGCTCGTGTACAGCCCATATATTTTCTGGGCATGTACGCGCATTATGTACACCCGTATCTCGTTACTTTGTACATAATGTCGTACATAAGGAGGCTACGTACGTGCGCAACACGGATACGCCAGCGGGGAGACGTTTCTTCCTCTCTCCTCGTCTCTCCTCCCCTGGCCGCCCTCCGTGGCACTCGCTCGTCCTCTTCCTCCCTCCAAACACGCATACATATAAAAAGGAAACGCAGGCGAAAGAGCTTTCGCGCAAAAAGTACACGGGCAACGATTATAGCGCGGAAAATCATGCCCATAGTGTATTCCCCCGAATTACTCGGATTTCATCGAACACGAAACGCGACGTGTTTTGGACCGTATATGCAATGAGCACCGGCGAACAAATTCGCTTTGTTCCCGCTCCGGAGATGAATTCGTCGCTTATATGCAGCACGTTTTCTCCGCTCGACCGGACCCGGTTAAACTCGATCGGAGATTGCAGAATCCCGGGACACAGGGCGAAAAAAGCCCTTTTTTATTTATCTCCTTTTATTTTATTTTTATTTTTATTTTTTTTCATCGGGAAAATCGTCTCGCGTCGAATTTTACTTTTTTGGGCACGCGAGGCACACAGGCTGAACTTTCGCTGTCGTTCTCGGCGGTCCTTCGGGTGTTATTGTTCGGACCCACGAGTGCGGACACGCAGACGCACCCGACCAGGCTCCGAGAACACACGCATGCGCGTAGTTTCGAAATATACTCCATTGGCTGTCGCAGATTATTGTCGTGAGACTCCGCTGAATCAAACGTACCAAGGTAGCGCAATTGACGTTACAGAAATTACAACCGTAACGAGGCCTCTCGAGAATCTTGCTTCTCAAAAGTTCATTGGGTCACGATTATTCGTATATTATTGTTATATACTCCCATCATTATTTTTTTATTTATCTTTATTAGTATATATTGTTATTTTCTACGTACGGACTTTTATAAAAGTTCACTGATATGTAGGATACGAAAGTTTAAAAATTACTGAAAATTTTCTATGGATTTTAACGATTCACATTTTCACTTTGTACTGAACCTTTTTTATTTTGTTTTGTACGTAACTTTGTACGTAAATTTTCATTGAATTGAAGTTTATTAATGATATATAACTTCAAGCTAATCCATTCAAAAGTTTGGACTTTTATGTAACTGAATATAAATTCATTATTATAAATTTGTTGAAATGAAAATTAAAGAATATATTTAAATATAGACCTTCTCATGTAGTAATTGAGACTAACTCTTAATACTCGTAACTTTTAACAAGCGCTCTTATGGGAGATTAAAAGCAACGTTTTTCTACAATTTATATCTCAATTTATCTTATGAAACAATGTGAAATTTTGCCTACGTTTTAATATGCGACATTAAAGATTGTTTGTGCAAATTGTTAAGAATTTCTGTCTCAGTTTCTATCTCGTACCCCAAAAAGACAAAGTATGAAAATTGCAAAAAATAATTATGAGTCTACCGATGAAAGCTTCGGTGAGATATACAAAAAACAGGGGAAAAAAAAGAGTATATTGGCAATGGGAAAAAAGAGGACAAAAGAGATAGGCGCGGTGCGGGTCTCACTATCGAATAACTCGATCGGCAGTCTCGAATTTCGAGGCTTTTAAGGCCCGATCGTGCGACGATGAATCTCGCGCACCCTGCTCTCCGCTGACGCTTGTTTATACACGGACCGCGGATACGCGAGCTACAGCACCGGTAAACGAATTCGCGGTCTCGATACGCGGGACTCCCTCCCCTGTCAACATCGTTCCAAATTTCATTCGAAAGATCCCTCTCGGACACATTTTAAAAAGTCTAGCGACCCGTCCGAGGCGCGTGAAGATTTACAAATTTTAATACAAATTTATATCTATGCATTTTCAATTGTAATTATTTTGTTAAAAAATTCAACCGTGGCTACAGGAAAAATGAAAAGAAAAAAAAAACTACACGCTCACCTCAGTTTTCACCATGGCGTTCTGATCACTCTCTATGTAAGCAAATTTCTCCGAGTCCTGGAAAAATAAATTTTTTATAGTTATACACACGTACAATTATTAGAGAACTTAAAAAGGTCATAATATTATAGTATATATCATTTATTTTAAAAGTTATCATGTGTCTTGAAGATATTTGAAAAAATCGAAAGGGGTATACCTCTTAAAAAATTCGCAACTATATTATTTGATCGCAAATTTTCCTTAGATAACAAAAATGCTACTTATTCTGAACGCAATCCAAGAATTCATATTGAAAAATTCAAAAAACTGATCCAAAAATCACGTTTTTGGCCTGTTCAATGTGAATTCTTGGATTATACGAGACCCAGTATAAGCAAAAAAAGTGTCTGACCGAATAAGATCATACGAAATGGAATAAAACATGATTCTTTTTTCTTTTGCAGGTCTTACCCGTCCCCAGTTCACAATGGAGTGCACAATGGATCCACGATGAGTTGTTCGTCGCAAGGTAAATATAAAAGTGCTTCAAAGTACGAAAAATTGTTTGAAGATTGGTGGAACGATTGACTTGATTTAAGGCGATGTGGAATATCCAATGTTGAGTGATTTTTCGAACAAATTCCACACTCGTATTTTTCAAGAAAATTCAATGAAATTTGAATATGTTATGCAATGTACACTATACTAGTGCATGACGTTCTTGGAATTTCAAAAAACGAAAAAAAAAATTTTTTTACTTTGTTTTTTTATTTTTTTGAAATTCCAAGAGTGTCACGTCCTAGTACAACATACACTGCATAACATATTCAAATTTCCGTTCATTTTCTTGAAAAATACGAGCGTGGGATTTGTCCGAAAATTCACTCAAATTTGGATGTCTCATATCACCTTAAGGTAGTGTTCTGTAAGTACAGTCAAATCAAAAGTTTTTATATCAATTTATCTCCATACCATGTACTTGTTGAGCTTATTAAGGAAAGTTGTTGTAAATTGTTTCAAGAACAAAATACTCAAAATTCAAGGTCATCCAAGGTGACCTGTATTTGTTACGTATGTATGAAAATTAAAAAATCATAATCTTAGGATTTTTTAAAAACTAGAAGAATCTTCTTTGAAGTACAATAAAGAGAGCTGTGCAAAATTTCAAGAAGTTTCACTACCCACAAAAGTCAAGATATCAAGAGTTGAAGATCACAATATTTAACACATGCTCTTATAGGAGACTGCAGAAAATAGTGATTTTTGACAATTGATATCTCGAGTTCTACGTAGTGAAACCTCTTAAAATTTAATATACAAATAGATATTGTATCAAAAAAAGTTCTTGAAAATTTTCAGCAAAATCCTAAGAAAATGAATTTTTGATAGAAGTACCATAAATTGCGAAATTTGCGATGTTTCGAGACGAATTTTAATTGATAAATAAAATGGCAAAACCAGGAGTGATGGTGAAACAAGAGGCGAGGGACGACGGTTACGAGACGAGTCCCGACCCCGAGATGAGGAGCAACGGAGGTGACAGTAGTCAGCAATATCACACGCCTCTGACGCCACACACGCCACACACGCCTCACACGCCTCACACCCCGCTCACTCCGATCTCGGCGACGTCCCATCAACCTCAGCAGCCAGGATCGAACGCTGCCACCCTGGGCCAGGTAAAATCAACGCCACTATAATTCGCCCCAAGTTTAAAAGAAAGCATTAAATAAAATTCACCGTGAAGGAACATTTTTTGACGTTTCAAATTATAAATGCACGATTAACTATTTAAAAATTCTCAATTCCCAATAAATTATTACAATTAATTAAGAAGTACTTAAAAATAGTAAATTTTATTGAAAATAACAATTCTTTGGATAAAATGTTCTTCTTGTGTTAAAATTCTGATGATTAAAAATACGTTTAAAACGTAACTTTAATAGCGTGGTATATGTTTTGATTGGAAATTGTGAAAAAGGTTTCGATAAAATGCGAGACACCGGTCGACCCGTACTCATTCGTGGACGAGGACATGTCGATGGGCGGCGGCATAAGAACGGCGAGTAGTCCGGGGGACAATAATCACGAGAACATGACGTGCCCGGGCGGCGCGCAATCGGGTATCGTCACGCCGACGACTCCGTCGCCGGGGCCGATGTCGAACCAGCACCACCTAAACCTCGCCGCGATGAACGGCGTGAATCCTCTTCAGTTGCCGCACCAGCCGAAGAAACGGGGTCGAAAGAAAAAGTCGGAAATGATACTCACGCCCGAAGAGTAAGTTTCGATAAGCGCGACAACTTTCCTGTCTCTCCTTCGTTCACTTTTCTCTCTCTCTCTCTTTTTTTTACTTTCTACAAAGAGAAATTCTCCCTCTAAGCGTTCTCTCTTAAAATCCTCCTAAATTTTCCTCGCTAAATTAGTCGTTCGACAAACGAATTCTCTCATAATTTGACGAGGACGACAAGCGAAATTCTCTCTCTCTCTCGTCGGAGAGCGAGAAATAATTGTTTCAGCGTTGATAAAATGTCTGCCAATTATACGAGTCCGTCGTGTCGAAGACACCCGAGATCTTCGGGAAAATGCACGCTCCCGTTGAAACGGTTTTACATTAAATTGGAGAATTCAATTATCCGAATTAGCATTATCCTGCATGCGCTCCAGATTCGAAAAGCTCTCTCGCAGTATGCCCGAGCAATTCGCATCTGACGGATAATCTTTCGAGAATCGATCAAATATTCATAGTCCCCGGAGAATATTTATTTTTGACTCTTTCTGACGGACGGATTCCACGATTGTTCGCAGGGCCGAGCTCGCCGAGGCCAAGAAGAGAGCCAAAACGTACAAGGAGAGGAAGAAGCACGACAGATTCGACGGGATGCCGGAGGAGGAAGTGAGCAAGCGAGTCCTTCCCGACCACCTGACGAGCAATCTCGACATAATCATCGTAAGTTATTCCGATCGTATTTTCATCACCCCGATAATTCTCTCGAATCGTTGCACCGAATTTCCTTCGGATTGTTGCATTCCGCGAATGAACCAAAAATATGTATGACAATAAAAACAAACAAAAAAAGAGGAAGCGAGAAAAAAAGGGAAGGCGCGCTTTCCCGAACTCGTTGCCAATAATTGTTCACGCGTGATTCAAATTTGCCCGACGCTCCGCGCTCGAGATAGTCTCTCGGTTCGGGATCCCCGGTTCATTGCTCGAAACGCGGCGATCCGAGGAAATTCGGTTATTTCGTCGACGCGTTGTAATCGCGGTCAAATCGACGCTGCCCTCCCCGCCGCCCCACCTATTCCAATCATTCTCCCCCGCGTAGTTTCACGCTGCGACCATTTCACACGCACAGTTGAACGGTTAAAATCGACGAGGACGTACAGTAATATGCCTCCTGCCCGAATTATACACTTTTCCCGCGGATTATCACTATTCGGACAAATCGTTCCTGCCGCTCGACGCGAAAAAAAAAGTTCTTCCTGTTTTATTTTTCCTCACAAATAAAAAATTCCTCCGTTTTTTCCGCGAATAAAATATCTCGCTGTTTTTCACCAGCGAAACATTCTTCCATTTATTCGCGAATAAAACATCTCTCTCTCTCTCTTTCAAAAATAATAAATTCCCCCATTCGAATAAAATATCTTGCTGTGGTTTTCGCGATTAAGGTGTGCTTGTGACAATAATATTTAAAAGTTTGTTCTCCGTTTTTCTCACGTTTAAAGCGATTTGCGAATTCAAGTTCATTTTAAAAAGTGGTTGTAAAGTGACTGAAGAACGATATTCTAAATTCAAGGTCACTCGATGCGAGTGACTTTAAATTTTATACTTGTTACGTAATTAACGAAATTCTGGAAAAATTTTTCACTAGTTTTTTTTTGAAAAACCAAACGAAGGCTTCTTCGACGTTGTGTCAAAAATCTGTGCAAAATTTAAGGAGGTCTCATCATCTGACAGTCGAAATATTTATTGTTGAAATCTGCATCTTTTGACGCGCGCTCTTATGAGAGTTTACACATCAGAAAAATGTGATATTTACCAATAAATATTTCTAATTCCACACATTGCATTCTACTGCAGAAGAAAATTTGGTCAAAAATTACAAAATTCATTTGATCTAGAAAAACTTTTGATCCGATGCGTTCAACGATGTTTTTTTTTTGTAAATTCAACAAAATTTCGTATCATCAAAGAGATTCACTTGTCGATTTAACCAAAAGGTAATTATTGCAAAAAAATAAAAATCTTTTATCCACTAAATGAATTTATCGGAACAAAATGTTTTTCTCGACGTGAATTTTAATACACACGTGCGCACGACGTCAAAGAAAGTTCGTGCAAATTTTAAACAAAATCTCCGAACGTTAATTTTACGTGAAAACTACCTTGACGAAAGAAAATTAGTAATGCTCGAAGGAAAAAGAAGAAAAAAAGGTGGCGAAGGAGGGAATTGCACAACAGCAGCGAGAATAGCAAACTCGGTGTAGCTTGTAAGCACACACTGCGTGAAATTTCTCTCGAAAAATCCCCCGTACGGTATAATATGCGTCTCGGATTATGTACGCGTACGGTGAATATTTTCGAAACGTCGTCGGTTCGTTGGTCCCCGGTACGGGATGGGGAGGAGGAGGAACGAAAAGCGTTTTCGTTTTGTCTCGGGAGTGAAACCGCAGATGGGCAAATAATGGTGAGCCGGCTGGAAGCGCGCGCTCGGGAAAGAAACGCGCGCGGGTACGCGTCACGGGGAGAGGAGGAGGGGGAGGGAACTCGCGAGGAAAAGCGGGCGCCGTGGAACGTCGGCGAGGGCCGCGCGCGCGCGCTCGGTTATCCTTGGACTCTGGCATGATTAGTTACCTAATCTTCGAAGCGAAGAGGGAACACCGATAACACGCTTCGCCTTAACGTTAGTTGCGCAACAGGTATAATGTCTACTACCGTTATGCGCGCGCGAGAGACAGAGAGAGAGAGAGAGAGAGATAGATAGATTGAGCGTAAACTAATGTACACGACGAAAACAAGCGTCGCTTCTGCACACACGAGACCGGCTCGTCTCTCGCCCTCTCGGCGTAACATTTATACGGGGTGTCCCGCGGTCCTTACCGAATTTATGGCCGAATACCGCGAATGCCAAATCGGCCAAGTGTGCGGAGTCGAGTTCTCGGACACCCGTTGTACGCGGTAAGGTTGCGTAATCGTCGCGCAGACTTTGGCGTTACCGGATACGGATAAAGCTCTCTCGCGCCCACCGAGGACAACGCCGGTAATAGCTGGAAGAGCCGCCGAGCGATGAGGAGAGGGACAGCGAAAAGGCGGGCTCCGCCGAAGTTGGAAACTCCCGTTCCTCGCGGTGAAAACGCAGGGAGGGAGGGAGGGAGAGAGAGAAACTTGCGACGAGGCTGCTTCTATCCCTCCCGCTCGGTCTACTAAAACTCTTCCGATAACCGAATGCGGAAACTTGGAAGCTCCCCCCGCGGCGCCGGGGGAAACACGAGAGGGACTTTCACCTTGAATGCATCCAGCGCGGGCCTCTCTCTCTCTCTCTTTCTCTCGTAGTACGGACGTAGTAATGGCGGTTATTCGATTAATCGAACTCCCTCGATTTCGCTCTCGAAACTTTTCCCGTGCTTCTTTTTCGTGCCGTGCCCCAATCGCCCGCGAGAAATTAACTCGGCTCGGTCGTAAGGTCGCATGAATGAAAACTTGACCCGCGTGCGCGAGTTTAAACAACTTTCCTCCGAGGAGGCAACGTCCGCCGTCGGCGCTTGTTCTCTCTCATCGCGATTCCTCGCCTCTCCCTGTATACACTTGAAAATCCTCACAGTCTCTTCCACGCACCCCCCGCCGGATAATTCGTCGCTTCTTCGCTCTTCTTACGTGAATTCTTCTCTTTCCAGATTGGCATTAATCCTGGATTATTCGCGGCGTACAAGGGTCATCATTACGCCGGGCCCGGCAATCACTTCTGTAAGTAGAGCCTGTCACAGAATTGCGCAACGACCGTCAAAAGTCGCTTGGAGGGGAAAAAAGAAGGAAAATAAAAAGAAACAAGAACGCGCGAGGTTGCACCGAGACTATGGCAGAGTCGATAATGCGAAAATGCATATATAGTTTTCGAAATAGGAGAGAAACACACGGGGCTGAAAAAAATATACGGCCACTCGGATTTTGAAAGAAAAAGAGGAAAAAGGGGAGAATAAGAAAGGGCGAAGAGTCCCCGAGCTCGTCCGTTGAATTATTAGGTAAAAGCGATGCGAAGCGGAACGCGCGAGAAGGGGGGAAGAGGAAAGGTGTATCGTGTGTTCCACACAATGCGGGTACACACGTGTCGGTCTTGCACGCTTCGGACTCGAGAAAAATAGTGAAGGGGGCGACGAGGATAGAAGGGAGGAACGAGTGAGTGAGAGAGAAGAAGGAGGAGGAGGAGGAGGAAGGACGAGCAGGTTGAAATTCGCGATTTTCTCGTGGATGCTCGTAAGCCTCTCTCCTCGCGATGTTAGGCCAGGCGAGAGAGGGCTCGATTTTCCAGGGTTTTCCCGGGGGTTTTGCGGGCACGCCGTTCCAGTGTGTGTACCGGGAGGGAAGCCACCGAAGGGAAAAGAGGGTCGGCAGGAAAGGGGTCGTCCGGGCGACACTGCCGGAGCGAGCGAGAGAACCTCCGAGCTTTTATGCTGCGTTAGCAAAGGGTGGAAAAGGGCGGCGGCGGCGGCGGTGCACCGTTCAAAGAGCTCCGGGAGAATCGAAGGGAGAAAGGGACGAGAGCCAGCTGAACGCTCGAGAGAGAAAGAGAGAGAGAGAGAGATGAGGAAAGAGAGGGAAAGAGGGCAATGTGCTGCGAGCTCGCGGCAACCGGGAACGGAGAGAGACGAGGCAGAAACTATAATGAGCGGTGCGGAGGGCGAACCGGCAGGGGGGAGACGCTCGCTGTATGTGCGAGCTTGACGCTGTGTAAAAAGAGAGAGAGAGAGGAGAGCGAGAGAGGTAAAAATGTTGGAAGCTGAGGTGGCGCGCACGGATGGACCGGCTGTTGGCTATGTGGGTGCTCCGTGGCCGCGGGGAGCGCGGGACGCTCAAGAGTATGTGCATATATACATCCTCTGGATATATAGATGCGTCATGTACTCGGGGATCGAGGTGCGGAGGATGTATTCGTCGTATGCACGGGTCATTCCGTCTCGAATAATATTGCTTTCTCGTTTTTTTTCCCTCAAATTGCTCGAATTTTTCATCTTACTGACCCAAATATGCTATTTTTTGGCTTGTCGCACTTATTGGGAAATTTATTTTTTCATTGTTCTGCCTCGAAACGCTGTTTCGCTCGAATATTCGAAATCCCTGTATTTTCCTTAATCTTTTTTTCATTATTTTAAATAATGTATCGTAAGTAAAAAAAAACGTTAAAATTTCGTTCGACGATATCGTACACTATATTATTTATTTGAACTCTGAAACTTTTTGATGACCGCGTCGAGGAAAAAGAAGAAAATCGACTTTATGCCGAAAATATATATTTTCTGTTCGAAATTTTATGAGAAACGTACTTTTCTTTTTACATGTCGTAGGTGAAAATATGTTAATTTTCGAAAAAAAAAAAAGAAAAAATGTTTCTCGGTAAGACGTAGCGGGATTGGGACCCATTCGAGTCAAATGGAGAGTGAAGCATTGTCGTGAGGATCGTAGTGATAAGCTCGAAGGGACTGTGGTCTCCACAGGAGGTAAAATGCGGCTGAAAAGGGGCCGAGGGGAAGAAAAGGGAGCGAGGGTGAGCGCGCTCGGCTATTCGCTCGATAGCGAGCTCGCACAGCCCCATAGCTCCTTTCTCTTCTTTTCACTCCATCTCTCTCTCTCTTTCCATCGCTATATACATTTCATCTCGCTCCATGCACGGTGAAACCGCTACGATTTTTTTCCCGATATTACTTAACCATCCGGATTGGATATTTTTACATCGGCGTGTCGGCGAACTCTCGGGCATGAAAAATTGAGAAATTCGGCGAATATTCGGGACGAAGGGCGCTGCTGGAAACTTCGTCCCGTGTGTCGACGAACTTTGGAGCGCGCGGAAAATTCATCATTTCGCAGATTTCCGACGGGCCTTCGAGGCAACGGCGCGTGTCGATCGATTATCGGCGATTAAACCTCCCCGGCGAGCGTCTCGCGATTTCATTCAAGGTCGCGAGGCGTCTGCCACCGGGGATTTATTATTGTCATTTTTATCGGAGAGAGACACCGTAGGAGAGAGAAATGGAAAGGGGAAGGACCCTTCGCGATGAAAAAGGGTCGCGTTTTTAGCCCACTTCCACTTGACCTTACCCAACAGCGATTTTTTTTTTTCACGTACGGAAAAACACGAGTGTCTCGGAGGCGAGAAAAACACGGCGGAGTCTCGAGAACAACCAAACTTTCATCCCCACGTCGCTTCATCTCTCTCCTCGCCACATTTTTTTCGCTCTATATTCTCTCCCTCTCCCCTTGTTATTCTTCTTTATCGCCATTAGTCTCGTATCGTTGTTTTTCCTCGAGGGGATTACGCGGAGGCAAAAACGTGTAAAACCGGCGGCGATCCCCACCGGCGAGGGGAAGCCCCGTGAAAATTGATTTTCCAGGCGCCCGCTCTCTCTCTCTCTCTCTCACCCCCGTGTTGCATTCCCGGTACGTAAACTCCGGGAGAGCTCGAGCCCTCTCTCTCTCTCTCGTTCTCGCCACCCTCCGGCCGCGGTTACAGGTTGGCGGCATCGACCTGCGACCTGGCGGTTACCAACGGCACTACCGTGTCTGCGATTCCGCCAGCGAGAACGAGAAAAAAGAGAAAACGAGAAAAAAAAGCGCGAAAAAAAAAACATAAATATATAACCTAGAATTTGGTGAATTCGCGAGGAACGGTATTCGTGGAAGAGAGCAATTTGGGCTGGTGAAAAAAAAAAAAAGATTGGCGAGGATAAAAAGCGTTGTTGGTCAGTCTTTCGTAAATTCGAGGCGGAAAGCGGGAGAGCAAGATATCGTTCGGCAAAGTTTTTCGAAGGTACGGGGACTATCTGGGAGAAATTAGTACGCGGCGGCTATAAAACAAGAGCACGTGAGAAGTCGAGGAAAGCCGGCGAAAAGGTCGGTTATAGCCGCGATGCTCTTTCCACGAAGCTCTCACAACTTTGTTCGCGAAAGTTGGGAGAGCGCCCCCTCCTCGCAGAGTTTGGAGTCGGTATGGGCCGTTGCTCGCTCTGCCAAGGTCACCGACATCCCGGAGAGCGTACCAATACCACTCTATCTATCGTGGCGCGCCCGCCAGCCGATCCCGCCAATTGTACGACACTGAAAATGGCCGGGCGCGCGGGGCAGCGGGAGGGGCCACCTACCGGCACAATTCCTCCCCCAGGCCGCGGCAGCGTTCGCATTTCTTCCTGGCCGACGACTTGCCGTAAAGTGATAAATTTCCCTCCCTCCGGCTCTCCCACACGTATATTCAACTCTCTGAAAACTTTTGCTCCGAGGCTCCTTACCCCCCGCGATCTCGTTCGCGACCCTCTCAACAATTTTACGGTTTCGAGTTGTTACAAACGTGCCAACCTCTTTCTCCCTCGCTATCCCCTTCCCTCCTCCCTCCTCCTCCTCCCTTCTCTCTCTCCCTTTCCCTTTCCCACCGTCGTCGTACTTTCGTTTAATCGGGAAATAAAAAAAGTCTCTCGTCGAGAACGAGAGAGAGAGAAACGGAGGCAATGCCGAGAGGAGAAAAGTGGAAGAAACAACGAGAAGAAAGTTTGAATTGTTTCACCCAGTGGCCCAGTATCGGAAACTCTTCCCGTTCTCTGTTTATCTTTTTTTTTCACTTTTTCTCCTAAAACTGTGTAACAGCGATCCCGCCGGTACAGTTTTTTTCCTCCGCGACTCTCATCGCTTCGTCTCTTTCGCAGGGAAATGTTTACATCTGAGCGGACTCACCCCGGAACCACTCACCGCTGACGACGATTACAAGCTTCTTCGCTTGGGTATCGGCTTCACGAATATGGTTGCGCGAGCGACCAAGGGAAGCGCCGATCTCACGCGAAAGGAAATTAAAGAAGGTACGTATACGAATTTATTCGCGAAAACGAGCATCCAGAAGAACATTCGGCTAAGATTCGATAAAAAATAAACACATGCATTCTTGTACTCACTCAAAGAATCCGGCAATTTCGTTGTTGATATTCTTCTCGTTCAACACTTCTTACTTAAAACTACTTTTTCATACTTTTATTCGTTTTTTTTCTGGTAATTCTCGTCGAACGTGGACTAAGATACAAAAAATGAACACGCATGTGTCCTCTCTCTTTGTATCTTTTACATATTTGATCTTGGCCGTTTTTTATTCGAATAAAACCAACCGCGGAAACCGACGGGTGCATTACCCCTTCGCGAACTGTCCAACAACTGACCAATCGGCAGTTCGGCAGCAAGTTTGTCACGAATTGCGTAAAATACAGAGAGGCAACAGCTTAAAAAACAGCAGACGCAATCGAAAGTTTAACTTTGCGCCACAAGAGCGCTACTAAAAAATCTCAAGAATTCACACAAAGTGTCATCTTTTATCATTTTTTCGCATTTTTTATACTAAATAAAGAGCTTCACTTTGATAAAAATCTCGTAAGATAAGAAATCATTCTTATCAACTTTACTAATTCGATGTTTTTTTGTGGATGAGATTTTTTTTCAAATTGGAATGCAAAGAAATAAAAAGAGAAAGAGCAAAAACTCCGGGACGAGTTTAATTATGTTTTTCTGCACTTTCAGGGAGTCACATACTGTTGGAAAAATTACGAAAGTACAAGCCGAAAATCGCCGTTTTCAACGGGAAATTGATCTACGAAGTGTTTTCGGGAAAGAAGGAATTCGGGTTCGGAAGGCAGCCAACTCTGGTTGATGGCACGAACACGGTAAGATTAGAAGAAAAAAAAACGAGTAGTCGGTTATTTTTGAAGAAAAGAGAAAAGAGTGGACGAATAAAGGAAACTTGCGAATTTCTCAGCACATGTGGGTGATGCCGTCGAGCAGCGCGAGGTGCGCGCAGTTGCCGCGGGCGGCGGACAAGGTCCCGTACTACGCGGCGCTGAAGAAGTTCCGGGATTACCTGAACGGGACGATAACCCATCTGGACGAGGCGGACATCGTGTTCGCGGACACGAAGCTGAAGAAGAAGGACAGCGACTCGTCGGATGAGAGAAAGTCGTCGGTATTCGCGGACGAGCTCGGAGGCGACGGCGACAGCACGATGACGGATCTGAGCACGACGACGATAAAGCAGGAGTCCGGACTGATTCCGGGCAAGAAGAAGCGCGGAAGGCCGAAGAAGATTAAAAACCCGGACGACCAGCCGCAGCCGGAGATGGAGAAGATGGATACGAATGGAGAGATCGTGAAGAAGCGCCGCGGCCGTCCGAAGAAGATTCATCAACAGGCGAAGCTTCAAGAACGGGAGGAGCGGGAGAGGGAGCAACACCAGCAGCAGCAGCAGCAGCAGCAACAACAACAGCAACAACAGCAGCAGCAGCAGCATCATCCCCATCAGCAGCATCAGCAGCAGCACGTGCAGCACCATCCGCACAATTCGCAGCTACTGTCGCACTCGCAGCAGCAACAGCACCAAGACATGAGTCACATGAGCGAGGCGTACGGTAACTCGACGTTACCGCACTGTTTCTCGCCACCGCTGATGTCCCCGCCGAAGCCTTTCGCCCACATGGCTCCGTATCCGCAGTCCCTGAGCGACGGGAACTTCTTCGGGCAGACGATAAACGACAGTCCATACAACATGAGCGCGAAACACAGTCCCGTGCACATGCAGCACTATAGCCAAAGTCCGAAGTCGATGTCGCTCTCGTTCACGCACTCGGATCTCTCCTCGGAGATAAACACGGCGATATCCTCGGAAAACAATCTCGAGCCGTCGCCTCTGACCTCGCCGAGCGTCGAGCATCCGGATTTCGAGCCGCCGACCAGTATTTCCCAACAGCAGAATCATCCCAGTAACGAGCACAGACAGTACAACACCAGCTCCGGGACGACGGAGACTTCCGGCTCGCAGAGCAATCCCGGAACCCCGTCTCACTCGGGCTACCCGAATTACATGGCGTTTCACGAGCAGCAGCAACAGTCCCAGGACAATCGTCATCCACACCAGACGACGCCAACGAGCGAGCAGCAGCACACCCCTCCGCACGCCCACACGACGACGCAACACTCCTCGATGTCACCCCACCACCATCACCATCCGCACGAGCAGTACGGAATAAAGAGGAACTCCCAGGACGTCGCGTCCAAGAGCCTGAGCGATCTCGAGTCGCTGGTCGACCAGATACCGAGCATCGCCGACGGAGGTAATCAGCGACTCCAGCACGGTCACTCGGCGCTCAGCGACGAGTCCCTGGCCGACAAGATGGAAGGTCACCACCACCAGTCGTACCTGTCGGGCTTCCCGAGCGTCAGTATGGCCAACTACAGTCCACCTCTGGGACCCGGAGCTCCTCTCTATCCGAGTTCTCTCCACTATGGCGAAAATTACGGCTCGCTGTACGGGATGAACGGGCGTCAACAGGCGTCCCAGCACGAACAGCAGCAGCAACAGCAGCAGCAGGCGGCGGCTCAGCAGCAACAGCAGCAACAACAGCAGCAGCAGCAGCAGCAACAACAACAGCAGCAGCAGCAACACAGCAAGTCGTACACGGTCGAGAATCTCGCTTCGAGCAACTACACGCCGAGTATGAGCCACGGACAAGCGGGCAACGCGTACTCGAACATCATAGCAGGACCGCACTATCCGGTCTCGATGGGCTCGACGAACGGCTACCTCTTTGGTGGCTTGGAAACGAGCCTGATGCAGCGAACGTACGGGATGACGGGGATCGGTGCGATGGGCGGCATGCATCCCTCGCTCGGACACATGGCGAATCCGTATCCGTATAACGCGACGTATTCGAGCTCTTTCGACGCTTATCCGACCCCACCGGGTGGAATTCACGCGCCGAGCGCCAATTACCCGGGCTACCCTGGAGGTCATCCCGCTCCGGGCAACTCGACGCCACCATCTTACCTCCAGTCTCACCACAGACCATCCGTCGATCTCGCGTACGACGGCGTATGATGATCGCTCCGAGCGACCTCCAACGTCGATCGCGTCTGATCGGCTTCTTCTCCGTTCTGGCTATTCCTCGTCCTCCCGGAGTTTCTCTCCGCTAACGCGGCACAGGGAGACTATGCTAACGTTTTTTACGTATTTTTTATTATTACGTATCACGTATTTCCGAGAGCCCTCGAGAGAGCGTGAGGGCGAAAAATATTGGGAGTTTCGCGACTCCGGACGCGCTCCGTTGTGCTCAATCTAGTCGAAGAGTCCAGCGACTGTCGGACACCGATTGGCAGAGTTACGGGGGAGAGAGAGAGAGATATAGGAGCGGGGAGGCGAGTAGCGGTGCTAAACCGATTCGGGGGACTCCTAAATTCGGGAACTCGGTACCCTCGGTGGCGAGAGCGATCCTTCGATACCGTATATCGTTTATTGCCAGACGTTTTATTATTGTTGCTGTTGTTGTTGTTATTGTTGTTGCGCATTGCCGGATTTTTTATCAAGCACGACTATAATTATGAAAGAAATTGTGTTCGTCTTCCCCGAGAATAATCCCCATTCTCGGTGGGGTCCCCGTTTCTCGGGGCAAAAGAAAAAGTGAGCCTCGCTCGCGGGACGCACAATATTTCTTTTCTCTTTTATTGTACGTAAATATGTAACAAAATGATGAAGCGACGTTAGCGCGGATCGTCGCGTCGGAACCGAGTTCCCGCAACGGTCCTTTCGAGTCCGCCGAAATCGAAACGACGAAACAAAGTACTACTCGCCTCTCGTCGACCCGTCGAATCTGGATACGCTGTGTAGTTTTGTCGCGGCGGAGGGAACATCGTCGGGGGAGGAGGATTAACGAGAGAACGAGAGACCGTGCGATCAAATTTCGTACGTGAGCCATCGATAATCGACGAACACAATGTAACGTAAGGGTGTAAATTTATTACTTTCCATCTTTCTTTCCGGCTAAAGCGGAATTTTGAGAGAGAAAGAACGCTCGTCCTTTTGTAAATACTTGAAGTTCGAAGAAAATTGTTCTTTTTCTTTTTCATAGAAATTTAGTAAAAGGGAGAGAAAGCGCCGTGTACCGAATTAGGTGATGAGAGGAATCGCGAAAAAGAGAGAGCGAGTGTGTGAAAAAGTGAGATAATCGATGGAACAAATGGTTTCGACGTTTTTTTTAGATGCATAGACGGTAGAGGTCGAACGACGACCGTGCGAATTTCGAGTCTCGTGGGCCGAGCGCAGCCTGGATCGCTCTCGAATTGCCGAGGAAATATTAACGGAGGGAGGAAAAAGAAACGAGGCGAGGCTTTCGGGAATTATGGGAGCGAATGATGGTTGTCTGGAGAGTTGGTCGACTGTTGTTATATTGTTGTCATTTTACTACGAGTTCACGAGCTGAATGTCTCCGCGAAGAAGCTCTTCGGTGATAGAAAAGAGCGAAATACCGCTCAGTTTTCTCCGCTCTCGTTTGGACGCGGAGCGCGAGGCGTTCCCCTCGTCGGCGAGCGAAGAAAAGAAAAGATATTAGGTTGGTAAGAAAGTCTTGCGACACTATTCCTTTCGATTAAAATATTTTTTTAAATAACAAAAAAGTTTGAGAACATTGGAGAGTAGTAAATGCAAGATTATTCTAGAACCTTACATGACGTAGGGTATATAAGCGACTCATTTGTTCCGCGCTTATCGATGAACTACGTTAACTTTAAACGCACTGCATATATTATCGGCTACGGCTATTCCAGAATGCCCTTGCAAGAACTCGTAATATGCAATCGCTCGAAGTGCACTTTGATCCATCTTTGCGCATACCGACTGCGCGGAACAAATGAGTCGCTTATATACCCTGTGTCATGGAAGGTCCTAGAATAATCTTTTATAATACTCCTGTCTAATGTTCTCGAACTTTGTTATTAAAAAAATATATTTTAATCGAAAGGAAAAGTGCCGCAAGACTTTCTTACTAACCTAATATATATTCGCGGTATAAATTTTCTACGTTGAAGGATAGAGAGCGATTCGCCCTTGCGATGGACATTTGTAACGGCGGTTAAATTCGCGCGGATACATTTTTATTGCTAATTAAACGTTTAAGGAAATTTAACGGGAGAGAGACCGAGAGGAAAAGCGAAAGGAAAAGTTAAAGAGAGAGAGAGAGAGAGAGAAAAGCGGCCGAGAACCAAGTTACTATGCAAAGACGGTGAGAGGGGAGAGAGTGTAGGGAGCGCGTTGCGTTATGTTATGCCATAATTATATTCTATTACGTTTTTTCGAACTCGCTAAATAAGTCATCGGGATTTGAGAGGTATGAGAGTGTGAGCGTGCGTGAAATAATATATACACGTATGTGTGTATGTGTGCGTGCGCGTGTGTGTCTCTTCGCTGACCGATGCTCACTCGCATTGCTAAATAATTATTCATCGAAACGAAATAATAATAAAAAAAATCACACATACCCACACACACACACATACATGCCCACCCGCACACATACACAAAAACGCGTACAAACGAAACAAAAAAATTCTCAAGCTAAAATTATCGCTGTAAAATTGATGCGTCGATTTTATTATACATAAACATTGAATATAAATATATATAGATATTATATATATAAATATAATTAAAGAAAACAAAAAAGCAAAAAATTATATAAATATTATATTGAATTTAGAGTACGAGAGAGAGAGAGAGAGAGAGAGAGAAAGAGAGAAGGGATGATATGTGAATTAACGCTTGTCGAGTAATCCACATAGAAATTTGTCGTGGGGATGATGGCGAGGAGCGTGGGTGGCGGCGGCGGCGGCAGCGGCGATGGCGGCGATTAGAGAAAATAATGAGGAGGACGAAGATTCGAAGATGACGATGATGCACAGGGTATAGATGAAGTCGTTGATACAATAACTGCTGTCTATATATACATATATGTAAACATAAGAATATCGTAGATGTTTCTTTCGTTCTATCGGCCTCAGAGGGGAAAAAAAAGGTGAATCAATCGAACGCGCTGTCTAGTAGATGTTTCTTTCCTCCGAAAATCCTCGCAGATTTACAGTTATTGGGAGAGGGCGAAGGGACTGGATTAGCCGAGCCTTTCGATGACGATGATGATTATTATTATGATGAGTAAAAAACTGAGCGGGAGGATATAGAGAGGGAGAAAAAAATGTGCGATAAAAGGATATTAAGTGTCGTAAATGTTACTTATTTCATCGAGACACCTCAATTGGGTTAAACCAATCGCTATATCCACACACACACACACACAAAACACACATACACACACGCGAATACACTACGATGAGATAGAGAAGAAGAAAAAACGAAGCATAGATTGACTCATTGTTTTTTGGTCGAAAGCAGGCGGAATTTTATCGGCAGACACACTGATTGTAAATTAATATATAATAAAAATTGAGAAAAAAGAACACACACAAAATAATATAATGAAGTATATTATGTACGTACTTATATAATGATAAAAAAGATTGAATAGCTGTTGCACCACGCATCCGAGTTTATCGACAGAGTATAAGCTAAAGAGAGAGCTTAACCGACCAAGCCGGTCGCCGACATATTTTTTAATCGCCTGAAACTTTTATCGTTCTCAATAACTAGTTATTCTACACAAAGACGTATGGATATGGTGGCATTTAACGTTAACTCGACTACAATTGACAATCTTATTTGGATTGAGTCGTGTAGGGCGGCAGCAGCCATTTTCTTTATGCAATCTCGCCGCCATCTTGTAGTGAATTTTTCAACAGAAATCTTACGTAAGCGCTAAAACTGAAATTCCATCATTATTTGAAGTGATTGAAAATGTACAATTAAAATAATAGAATGCATTGAATTTAAAAACGTCAAAATTAAATATTCTGCATGGGTCTGGTTTACATTGAATGCCCCATACGTGTCGATCAACTTACCGATGTAAACGATTATGGGATTCCCCCCGCAACACTCGCGATAGGTGTTTTGTATCGATAAGATCGAAAGGAACAAAATGGATCTACGCCTGTACTTAATTTTTGGCTCGCGCAGAGAAAAAAAAACACACACACACATTTTTGAATGTTCCAGAAGAAAGGAGAGAAAAAGTAAATACGATGTGTAACAATTTATATGCTTGTTTCGCTTTTTTATCGCGCTGCGTTGTTTTTATCAACATTTCATGTCGCATCCGATCCACGATATCCACTGTCATTCGAAAAAATTACTTGCCGATCGATTTCCAGCATCTAGACATTCTGTGAAAATATACAGATTCGCCGATCTCGGCGCTGACCGCGTTGCAGTGTTCGCTCATCGAGTTTCTCAACTTGTGTCTTGTTGCAGCCATCGCTTCGCTCGGGACTCTCGTGATACTTTTTTTTTTATTTAATTTATATTCATATTATAATTTTTCACGTGCATTATAAAGATATATGAATTAAACTATATTTATCAATAGAAATACTTCGGAAATCTTGAATTATATTATCGTGAGTTACCTCAAATTAGCTTCGATTTGGAATTTTACCACGTGGATTCTGCTCATCATAGATGACAGCACGAATTTCGGTGGTTGTCAAGCGTTATAGGTTATGCTATTTGTAAATAATTATTGAGGTTAAAGAAAACAGTCAAAACAATGCCTTTGATAATAATTACGGGGATTCCATCGAGTGGAAAAACAACCAGAGGTCAAGAATTGAAAAATTTCTTCGAGGAGAAAAAAGGAAAGAAGGTGGAAATAATAAGTGAGGCGGAGGCTATTTTCAAAGCTGGATACGACAAAAATTCGTTTTATTCAGGTATGGATCGGTTTCGCGAACATTGGATAAAACATGTGTCTGTACTGCAGAAAATAACTATTTCATTTTTATGATTTTTATCCAGACTCGAAAAAAGAGAAAGGTGTTCGCTCAAATATTAAATCAACTGCTCAACGTCTCCTTAACCCTACAGACGTTTTAATTATTGATGGATCAAATTACATAAAAGGATATCGTTATGAGTTATACTGTATGTCAAAGTCGTACAAAACCCCTCAGTGCACTTTACAATGTGATTTACCCATTGAACATGCTTGGCTGCTGAATGAAGGAAGATCAGAATCTGAGCGTTACAGCAGAGAAATTTTTGATGCTCTGGTCATGAGGTCTTGAATTATGTATTTTATTGAAAAATGTCTCAAGTTTTATTTATTCTAGTGTTTGATTTTATTTTCAGATATGAAACTCCGGACAATCGAAATCGATGGGATTCTCCTCTGTTTGCTGTTACTCCACACGACTTGTTACCATTTGAGGAAATTTATAATTCTTTGTATGAAGTTAAAGCCCCAAAACCAAATATGAGCACTCAATGCGTATGTATTCAACTGCATGTAATTATTTTTCTTCAGTTTAATAAAACTTGCAATTATTTCAAGTATCTGTATTTTTCAGGCACCTCTTTCATCCACTAATTATCTTTATGAACTGGACAAACTTACTCAGGAAATCGTTACAGTAAGTTTTTAATTATTATAAATGTTTTCTGAAAAAAATTCTCAACATTGATTTGTTTAAGGCAATTTTAGCTGCTGAACAAATGGGTCTGACGACAGACATAAAAATACCGGGATTTGATAACTTGACGGTCGAAAGATCAAGCAATGCCTCACAATTATCGAGATTGAGGAGACAGTTTCTCACCTATAGTAAGATGCACCAAATCGATACTAGTCAAATTCCACATTTATTTGTACAATACCTGAATAAAAACGTATGATATATTTTTTCTTAACATTCCTCGTTTTTGAAACAAAATTTTCTTTTTGTTGTGTTACATCTTTCATACAATTTACAATAATTTTGACCGCAATAAGCGAGCGCAAATAAAAACTATCGACGAAAGGGTTGGAACAGATCAATAGAGTTACTCGAAAAGTCAGGATAATATATAACGACTACTTCATAATTTCGAAAGAAATTAATCTACTGAAAGGAAAGCAAAGACCAATTCGCGAGATATTGATCAACCGCTGCACCACCTTCGCCACCGAGCTATCCCCGGAAACCACAGCCGATGTCGAATTAGGGCAAAGGCGTTATCAAATCGCGTCAAATCCAAGAAGAATTAAGAATTCTGACTCGTTCTCCACGCACCGCTTTCCGTCTCCAGATTTTCAGAAACATCCCCCGGCAACAAGCGGATACAAAAGAAGATCTCAAGTCTCGGCGAGTAGTTCTATCTAAAAATTCAACGAATGAAGAAAACCAAGTTCCAATTCAAAATCTACGAAAGTTAAGAGAGTCTACGAAAGAGAGGTCAACATCGTGTTACGGCTTCTCCAAATTCGACAAGTTCACGGAGTTGTAACAGTTGTATATTAATAAATTCATGGAGTGTAATTCTTCTTTGGTGACTGTAATCCCGAATTGCTTACACAGCAGAATTTATAAACTTGAACAATTTTCTCTCGCTATACAAATTATATTTTTATCAATATAAACTCGTTTTTTCTCTGCATCATTTTCAATGATATTTTCTATAAAATATACAATTCATTTTACTTTATTTACGTAAAATTCTAGGCTTGCAGTCATTCGTTCTACCCTGAGAATAGAAAACTTAACGAGAGCACAAGGTTGATCGCTAAAAGTTTACTATAAAAAGAAAAAGATAACGTTTGACAAGTAATGAAATGTTCTATTTCAATCTTCATTCGTGTATTTTTTGTATTTGTTTTAGAGGCATTGTAGAAGGCACTGGTTTTAGTTTATATTACTTTTTACTGACACAAGGAAAAACTGTTGATCGTGGTAATGTGCTTTTCGGTTTAATAGTACGAGTATATCATTTGTTTTAATCGATAATGACTTTAGGGCGAATCGGAAGACTCGAGAAGACAAGGATAAAGAATATAGTATGAGAAAAGGAGTGAGAATGAATAAAAACGCGCGACCGCGATATAAATTCATATAGAAATTGTACGCAGTATCTCGAGACTAACCGATCTTGTCGTATTTACAACGTACCTTTTTATAGATACGTTTTTTTCTATTAACTAATATTATGAATCATTGGCTGTTGATATTTTTCTTTAGAATCAGCTCACAGGTAAGTTAGTACGATTATTTCTGATATATCGATTCATTTATCACGAGGTTCCCGTATACTTTAACTCGTTCTAATTTTCCTGCTCCTGCGAGCCGTTTGTAGTCGTAACTTCCATCCCATTTCGATTATCACTAATTGAGGTACTTTCCGATCTTCTTCTCGGTTTTCGGCACACGAAGTAAACACTATTGTATTCACATTGTAACATACTATTTACATTTTGTGCGTAACGAGTCTTTACGTGGGTAGCTTCTTTCTGGCAAGAAAAAATAACGTTTACCTTTTCTACTCTCATCAAATTGATTAGAAAATGAAATTGAGTAAAATTTACCTCGAATTGAAAACCATAGCCTTGAATAACTTCACGAAGAATCGCATAACTTGGCTCTATCGAATCCTCCATTGGCATGTCGCTAAAGTGATATAACAGTGGTCCAAGATTTATCCATACCCCACCGGGCTTTAGAATATTGTATATAGTTTCAATGAATTGAACCACATTATTCGCACAATCGATAAAGAAACACGTCGCTACACAGTCCCAATAATTATGTTCTGTGTAAACCTGAAAGATTCTCAGTGAGTTACGAACAATTCTTCAAGAATTCGAATATGTTCGTACCTCCAAAAAATCGCCTGCTGTCATAGAAAATTGGGCATTTTCTGGCAAATCACTGGGATTTACGTCGGGAAAATGAACAGCTTGTGTCTGATCATCTGCTCCAAGATTATTCATGTATTGGTGTACCCAGGGATGAACCTGATAAGAATTGACTCCTCTGCATCTAAATGAAAATAAATATATAACAAATGATATGAAAATTATAGTAGAATGTTTTTTTTAAATATTTATTACTTGTTGAGAACAAAGTGCGACGCGAACAGCATAAAGAGTGAAAATTCGTTTCCTTGACAGGTGTAACCACGTCTAGCAATTTCATAAGCCAAACGGCCAAGACCAGCACCAGGAACCAGGACCTGAATTTCTGATGGTATGCTGAAAAATGATTTTTTCACTTTTTTAATTTATTCCATCAAAACCAGGTGAGCAGACAAAATGAGAGGACACTGTACCAATAATCCAGTGGGAACTGGTTTATTATTTCATCTATAATTGGCTGATAGCAAGAGTTTCTTTCATCCTTGCCTTCAATGCTCCAATCACGTACTAATTGTTTTATAGTAGCTTGAACTTTTTCCTGATCTGCCAATACCGGTCGTGGATTCAGTGTCTGCAATCAGACCTACCTATATTTCAATCAATAAAATATTCTTCATTGTTCGTATGGCCCTGTATGCGCGCCTTTGTATAGCAAGAAGAGGAAATAAGGTTTGAACCATGGATAAGCGCGCAGCTACTGTGTGCCTTGTGTCATGAAAATCTTACACTATCATCATGAGATGTTGTCAGGCTGACATTCTCAAAAATGTGCGATGCATCCTTTATTATCAATTTTATTATGTCGTCGTTGTTCTCTATGCAAATCTTAACCTCCTGAAGATGCTCCTTGTACTTTGTCAATAATTTCTGATGAAGCGGTGGCAATGATAACAAATAGGATTCAGTTTTTTTGACTCTCTGCAACGAGTGCGGCCTGCAAAGTAATTTAGCAAAGATTCAGATGATATAAAAATTAATTGTAACGACGATAGAGGTTAAGTCTGTAATATTGATTTTGAAAAATCTGACACCGAGAAGTGATGAAAATTCTTCGATAAAGTCATCTATCGATGAAACCGCGATACTCCGAAAAATTGATCAAAATTGAAAATACATATCTTTTTGTTGTAAAATCAGGGTCGAATGGTATTAAAATTTACGACGTGAATTACACAGATAAAAATAGAATATAATGATGAACGTGATCACCAACTTGTAATATTTAAACGCGGAAACGATTCGCTGAAAGTGCTTTTTCTCCTCATCGTCCTCGTAACTGGTCTGCATCTTTTTCGGATAAGCCATCGTATGCATTTTTTTCAATTTCGATGTCCCCCTCTATTTCTTACAAACACGCTTTTTTTCGGGCCCTTTCGTCAATGATGACTCGGACACTTTTCTCGATGTTTTCACGCATGTGAATCTACGCGAGCTCGGTACACGTCAAAAAATTCGTGCACGCTCGTTCGAGTTCTCGTGTTTTTTATCGAGCACGATTAGTGTATTACGAATGCGGTAAAAAAAAAAAAAGAAACACTTGCTAAATGTTTGTCTGTTTTTCTTCTTCGTTTACCATCGCCCTCTGGAGGCATGTGCCACTCATGTCTGTAGTTGTGTCAATCGCATCGTGGGGGAGCGAGCGAGTTTTAAACAATATACTACACTGCATACATGTATGTACATACATACATAACTCACGTATGGAAGCGCACACGAATGTCTCGCTTGCTTTTCGAAGTGCGACAGCTCACGACAGCTCGCTGATCGGTGACGCCCTTACGCTTTTCAGAATTAGTCATCTTATCGAGCGAAAAAACATTAATCGTCATCGAAACGCAATATTAGAAAGGAAAATTCGCATTGATCGTAATTCATTGAAAAATTATAATAATGGATAACCAGGGACGAAAGGTCATTGTGTGCGACAATGGAACAGGGGTGAGGTTATATTACTCTTACTCTGTACATTTTAAACAATTGTCACAATACGATCTCAACTCCGTTATCAATAAACGAGGTTAAATAAATTTTTGGTCTCTCGAGTTTGATAGTCAGCTCGAAACGCGACGTTTCCTTTTATTCGAAAATTTGACTCTTTACTCTCTTCACCGAAGACTGTTTGGAATTTTGCAGTTTATCAAGTGTGGGTACGCAGGTGCTAACTTTCCAGCTCACATATTCCCATCTATTGTGGGAAGACCAATAATCAGAGCTGTAAACAAGATTGGTGATATAGATGTCAAAGTAAGTGCCAGCATTTATAATAAAGTTTTATACATAGTATAGAATTGCTGTCAAAATAAAGCAAAGACAAATTTTGACAATTTCCAATTCAAAAGAGTATGTCTTGAATACAAATTAGGCAAATGAAAATGCAGTTCTATAATAAAATTATATTCCATGTAGTAATGTGATTGAAAAAAGAAATTAATGAAAAATTGTTGTGATTTCCAGCAAGAATTTTGCATTCGAGTAAGTCCCATCATCGAATATGACAGTTTGTTGTTTTGATTGACTATAAAGGCAGGCAGTGAGGTCGATTTTTTTTTTAAATATTTTTTTGTTGCCCGTTTAAACGTCCGTTTTGCTTGCTTATTTCGAGAAATGCTGCGACCATTGAAAGTTTGATGAAAAAGATAAACAAATTTTTACATTATCATTATTTATATCTGTTGAAATATATTATACACTTTTACACATAATAATTGTCATTTGTGTTTGTGTGTTTACATTTGCCCTCATAGGATGTGCTTAACATGCCTGTAAGTTTCAATAGCATTTCCTAACTGTAAACTGTGGAAGAAGCATGATTTAATAATACTACATTGTGTATGAGAAGTTGAAGGAAAACTTTTCAGAAAACGAGAGTATCTTGAATTCCAATGGCACACTGGGTCATTGTCTTTGAAATTATTATTCTACAAAATAATGTCCATCATGAATATCGTTTTCATTAAAGTTATCGTTACTGTTTATCTGTGAAACACTTTCATTTTTGCCAGTAATGTTTTACTTTGATTGGTTGGAAAACATTTATTTTGCACCTGTTTCACCAAACATTTCCCTGCTAGGATCTACTGATTGGTGATGAAGCCAGCAAACTTCGCTCCATGCTGGAAATCAGTTATCCAATGCAAAATGGAATAGTCAGGTACAGATGCACGAATAACATATTTTTTCTTCATTGGTGTCATTCACTGTTGTACATTTGCAGAAATTGGGAGGATATGTGTCATATTTGGGATTACACATTTGGAAAGGAAAAAATGAATATAAATCCACGTGAAAGTAAAATTCTTCTGACTGAACCGCCAATGAATCCACTGGCAAATAGAGAAAAAATGATAGAGGTAAGAACACGTAAATTTCGAAAGAACTGAGGAAACACTCATAACGTGTGATTTTTTTAAATTTTTTCAAGGTGATGTTTGAAAAATATGGATTTGCCGGGACGTACGTAGCGATTCAAGCCGTTTTGACACTGTACGCTCAAGGATTGATAAGCGGCGTTGTAATAGACTCGGGTGACGGTGTTACACACATTTGTCCGGTCTACGAGGAATACGCGCTGCCCCATCTCACGCGAAGACTGGACATTGCCGGTCGTGACATAACGATGCATCTCATTAAATTATTATGCCTGCGAGGATACGCGTTTAATCACTCCGCAGACTTTGAGACCGTTCGCATGATGAAGGAGAAACTTTGTTACATCAGCTACAACATTGAGACTGAGGTGAAACTCTCGCGGGAGACGACGGTGCTCGTTGAATCGTACACCGTGAGTATTACGAAAAATAATAAACGAAAGTAATTTCTTAAAAATATTGAACGTGGGAGACTTTCGCTCATTCTTTTTTTTTCAGCTTCCAGACGGACGAGTTATCAAAGTTGGGAGCGAAAGATTCGCCGCTCCCGAAGCTCTGTTCCAGCCACATCTGATAAACGTCGAAGCTCAGGGCATTGCCGAGCTAGTTTTCAATACTATACAATCCGCTGATATCGACATGAGGAGCGAATTGTACAAGCACATAGTCCTGAGCGGCGGTAGCACAATGTATCCTGGCTTGCCATCCAGGCTCGAGCGCGAAATCAAACAACTGTACCTTCAACGCGTACTGAAAAATGACGTTTCTAAGCTAGGGGTAAGTGAGAATCTTTTGCGCGTATGCACATTTTTTTTTGCAAAAGTATTTAGAAGACTAACATTCGTTCGGCTTTCAGAAATTCAAAATTAAGATCGAAGATTCTCCGAGGCGCAAGGATATGGTTTTCATGGGTGGCGCAGTTTTAGCGGAACTCACGAGAAATCGTGACTCATTCTGGATCATGAGAGAAGAGTACGAGGAGAAAGGTTTGAGTGTGCTTAAAAAACTCATGACTTACGACACCAATTGATGAAATCTTCCGTCGATTAATGAACATTCATTCGCCACGCGTTGGAAAGAAAAAGAAAAAAATAACCAATCGTCTACATAAAGAGCGTCGTATTCCAAACAAGTGATCCGAGATGGAAATTATTCTCGATCGAATGTGATATGCGCTTTTTCGATCCTTAGTTAGGTAATGATGGTAGTCGTGCCAACCGAGTTCACGTGTAAATACAAACAGATAAGTCGCGACGTCAAGAAACGAAAAATTCTAATTGAGGCTACGATAAACGATACTTTCTCTCTGCTACGGCGTTAGTGTCTTAGTGATTTTGAGGCAATATGAAAAACAAAAAGACAAACGTGTAACGGTAAAAACCTAATGGATGTGTCTAAAAAACGTTCAAAATATTCGCGATTTCGTACGTTATTGTAACAATGTTACGAGTGTCTCCCTCGGTTAATCACGACAAATTTCGCATTTACTATTGTTATAATAATGTATATATAATCGAAAGTCAATAGACAATTTTTTTAATAATTCTTTTTTTTTCACAATCAATATTCAGGGTCTTAGAGAAAAAACTTGTAAAGAACGAGAAGAATAAACAGTAAGGGATTTTTAAGTCCAGGTAAAAGAAAAAAAGATGTTGAGTGTATCACAGAAAATGAAAGGTGTGAAACTACACTAAAGGAGGATGTAAAATATAGTTAGGCAATAAGATTCAACACAGAAATGAAGGAAGGCTCTCCATGGTTGCATAAACCTCTAACAGTCTTTATTAAATTTCATTCGTATAAGCGACCACGTTTTTAAGCATTTACGATATTCACAACATTTTTTCCCCCTCGCCTCCCTCTCATTATATAAATAAAAGTAACAATATAATTTTTATCATCACTATAGTTTCGCATATATAATTGGCAGAATGTAACGGTTCAATAGTTCAATGATGGCATTCGTACCTAAATTTGTACAGTTGGATTTTTGTGACGTAATTTTTAAAAATTATTTTTGTTCGTGTCTTCCTTTTTTTCCTTGTCCACTCGATATTAACGGTCTCGCGTACGATACGAAAAAAAAACATCAATAATCGCCTAGACATCAAACGTTACCCAAAAATCCATAACATCGTTAAGCTTTATTGTGAAATTGTGAAAATTTTTCATTCTCTCGATCGAGTGATTTAAGAGTATATTCATAGACGCCGTACATTCTCGAGATTTGGTGGATCTCAATAATGAATCAGCTCAATATGTATGTATATATAATATACATATTTTGTATGAGAATAGAAAAGAATTTATCGTGTTTTTAAGGTCGCAGCAAATTCAGCTTAAATTTTTATCTCGCGCATGAAATTACATACATCCATCGATTGCCACTGATAGAAAACAATAATGCACTCTTTTTCTTTATATGGATGCAGATTAGGGAAGTTAAAAAAATATCCAAGTGTGCCGTTCATTTACGTATACGCAAGTACGTATATACGTATATACGTACGGACGTCCACGTAAATTCTGTCTTACGAGTGTATCTGCTCAAAATTCGATTGGCTTGTTCTTGCATTGATCAATGCAGTAATTCGTGAAGCGCTTCAGAAATTTTGGATACTCGCGCTTGTAAACGGCGCGTAATACGGAAGCGGGTGCCCAGCCACCGGGGTTTACTGAAAATAGATTAATGAAAATAACTAATAAGTTGGAAACCTCGAATAAATCCGCCAGTACGTGCGAATATTGAAAACAGTTGTGTTGCTTTTGAAATCGTGTGACGTCAAGGTTGACGTTAATCTCGAATACAGCTAACGGTATCGAGGCATCGAGGATTTTAAGTGAATTTTAGAAAAAGTAACTTACCCACGGAACAGTACGTTATTTTGCACGTAATATCGTTCCGATCGATTTTCGATGGATCTTTCGGTGGATCGATGAACGTTTGACCGACAATGCACACTGTTAGGTAAACTCTCACGCACTTGCCCGCGTTTGCCTGTGAATAATATCGAGAGAATAATATTCGTTATTTTAAACGCGCAAACGTCAATAAGTCGGAGAGATACGTTGCCACTTGTGCGTTATTCACAGGCTAAAAATAGAAGCGCCAAGCCACGTTTATGGTAATGACGATACGATTGTCGATACGTAACGCGACTTACGGGATAATCTGGATGCTCGGTGCTGTGGTTACATACTATCCACAGGTCCGAGCCGTCCGGGTCTTCGGTGTCGGGTGAGCTGCGAATATGCGACCAGAAAAGCGCGTCTCTCTGGCTCGCCGGCCAGATACGTTTGTGCGTTTGCAAAAATATGAGCGTGTCCTTCGATATGTTCTCGACCACCGTCATGTCCTCGAGAGTCGCTTCCCATCCGCTCCTGTACTCCGGGCTGAAAAATATTTGACAGACCTCGCGACCGGTGACTCCCTTTACTACGTGACAGGCCATCAGCGGATCGACCACGAGACCATTGCACTCTTCCTCCCGCCTGTACATCCTCATGTCACCGTCCTCCGCGAATAATTGCCAGCCACCGGCTCCACCGATTCCTAGGCGAGCGTAGTGAAGCTGCTGCATCGTCACTTCCTCGATCTGAACATCAAAAAGTTATTGTTTTTTTTTTAATTTAAAGAAAACATTTATTTTTAAATATAGTATAAATCATTGATATTTTACCTCGGGCCATAGTCTGTGCGTGACCGCAGGACCGGAAGGACTCTTTGGTATTGCAACGGATTTCTGTTTCAGGCGATCCCTCAGCTGATTGTCCTCGTCTATTTTGTCCAATCCTGTTTCCACCGCGTCGTAGAATTCCTCGTCGCAGAGAGCGCTATGAGGTCCTTCCTTGTGAATCATCAAAACACAAATTTGTTTATATTATCGGAAAATAATCGTCAGACAGTATCAATAAATCCGCAACAGACGGCTTCATTCTTCAAAACATAAGGCAAGAATAAAAACTTTTGGGATCATTTCAACGCTAAAATGGCTTGGGTTCAAGACTGTTTAACTCGCGGGGGCATCATTAACATGAAAAATTTTATTAAACACTGATGATAAGATAACGAGTCACGCTTAAAAACTCACTTGAAACAACTTGGTTCTTATTCGTAATTTTCCCATCGTGCGTGTGTTTGATTCGTCGAAATAATCAAGGAGTCGAAAATAAAGGATTAAAAAAATAAAATCGAGAAATTTTGCGCGTGCTGAGAACGTCGACCGGCCCTCGTCAACGTCCGATACCACACTAAACCACGAGATTCTCTTTCGATACGCGGTTACTCATCGACGCAGTCTCTACAAAAATTACGCAATCATATGATTTACTGAATCTTTCTTTGTCCCTCTTCCAAGATCATTGACACTATATTGAAATGAACATGACACACGCGGCATTATTTTGACATTAACTCGATGATAAGAAAAATGATTATATTCTCTACGTTTTCGATAATCTTCACGAAATTAAATTCATCGCGAAAGAAATATAAAATTTTATTTTGAAAAGTTTACATACCGATGCAATTCTATTCTATATTGAATTAATTGCCGATAAAAAAAAAATTATTGTAAAGACTCGAAAAATGACATTCTTGTCGAACTGCGACGTTGTTTTGTTTTCTCTTGAATCGACAGAAAGAATCGATTTCCAGCGGTAACTAAAGTCAGAGAGGGAGTGTTCGGTAATCACATTATCGTTCGTATTATACGATCTCTGTCGTTATGATACGTACGAAGATGATAAGAGAAAAACGATCGATTTTTTAAGGATATCTTCCTTTTTTGTTTTCGAACAAGGAAACATTTGATACCTTTTTCTTGAACCCTCGTAAAAATAGAGACTTTGTCGCGAATAAAAACTTTTGAGTGCACCTGAACTGATAGATATTTTGTAACTTGAAGTACCCACATGGCCTCATTACATAACGCGATTCTGTAGTCCGGTTGGATAGTCCGTAAGAAAGCGGAATATCAATTTGGCGGCGCGAGCCTTAAAAATTTTTTTTGAACGGCCCCTCCAAGGTCGCACCTCCAAATCCGATCTAACAGCGCAGGTAATAATAAGTTACGCAACGAGGAGTAAGTTGTGAAAGAAATTTCATGGGAGAAAGGGGCGATCCGAGTTGGTCAAGGGCAATGAAAATATCGCGCGGTTAAATAAAAAGAAGCGGAGTATGGAGGGGGAAACGAAATAAAGACATATGGGATTTCCAAGCCGGTGTAGATTCATTACCTCATAGTCCGGGCCTCCGTGAATCAAAACTCTGGGTCTAGCAGCATCGCCGCGATTCGCCGCGATTTGGTCCTTCAGCGCCTTGCACAGCTCTTGCATCTTACGTTTCCTTTCGGTCTCCTTTTCCCATCTACGTCGCCAAGCATCTTCCCTCTGTGACATCAATTCGACGCAGTGCTGAAGCGTCGCCAATACTCCCTCGCTCGTTGCTTTAAAGGTAATCGCTTCCCCCTTGAAATCGACCGATTGCACTATTGGATCCTTATCCAAACCATCTGCACTTTCTACAATGAAACAGAATTTCTTTTCACCATTTATATGCAATACGAAATGTTTGTGGGAAAAAACTGTTGCACAGAAACAATGTTCCGGCTGTAAAGAATATTAGCAGCTAGTTAGCAAACGACCTTGAAACTTTTTCAAGCGAAATATCGACTCGAAAGAGCGAATCGTTAAAAATTCATGTTTACCCGTGATAGGAAAATTTCTCGCATTTTCCGCACATTCATCAAAATATTGTTGCAACGAATCAATCTGTCGTGCCAAAATGTCTTTGAACGTCTCTAATTCCGCGAGCTTCTCCTTGAGACCTCGTGTGCCGCGTTTGCTGAAGCTTCCGGCACTTGCCGTCGATTGAGTATTCGATATGAGAGATATCGCGCTACCATGACGTTTCAAGCTGTTTTCACTACCGTATCCGGACTCAGCCTGAAAACAAATGAATTATTGATCTCCAGCTTTGCGAATTTTATTAAATTTATATATAATTCACGAATCTGACCAAATTGCTGACCTTGTAAGATTTAAGAACGTCGACCCATCGCTGTTTTTCCTCAGGACTGTTGGCTCTCAAGTACCAGACCAGACCATCATTCACAGATACATCGAATCTGGATTCATCAAATTCATGAGCCTGAAATGAAAATGAACGAAATTAATAGTATACAGTAATAAAGATAAGGATAAATTGATTGCAATTCCTTTTATTACCTTGATATCAGCCTTGTACAAACTGATGGAGCCGCGACAACCAAAACCGCTGTCTTGCTCCGACTTGTAATAGGACAGTGTGCCATCTTTGAGTACAATGAATCTTGTCTGCCAGCCGTGTATGTAGTTTGTCCACTTGGACAGGGTGCCCTGTAGCTCAGGAACTATCGCTCCGTCCGATCCTTCATCGTCCAAGTCATCTCCGTCTGCACCAATTTCCAGTGATTCAGTTTCATCATTGTTAACTGCAGGAGTGTCCGTTGGATCTGCCATCGTCAGTAGTAGGAAGAAAAAAAAGTGAAAGAAAGTAACGTACTGCTGATGAGCTCTCAATCGTCAAACGGGATGATTCATCTTGCACGTTTTTCTCTTCGTCCTGGACATGCAAAATACCTTAAACTTGTTAAAAAAAAAGTAAACAAAAGTTGCAAATCATTTAAATAAATAAAAACAAAACCGATAAAATAAACACGAACGATATCATAACCTACGTGTGCAATCTTTGAACGTATGTTTTTGTTACACCCAATATAAATAAAATATAAGAAAATTGCGTAAACAATGAGCAACTATATTCAAGAAATAAAAAAAGTAAATGAAGAACAACGATTTTGGGCTAATCAGAAAGAAACATCGATACAAAGAAAGAGATCTCACCTTAGTGCTAAAAGTATGTCCTTTATTAATGCTAAGAACGAGTGACTCGTTTTTTTTATTTATCATTTAATGACCGCTGTCATAATGCAATTGGTTGTTTTCGAGCGTAATATTTATCGCGATGCAAATAACGATGGCAGCTATCATAACATACGTGAACAAGTTTTTCAACTGATATTCGAAGTATCGCGACAATGACGCCCAAATCTAATGGCGCGCTACTATACGAATAATGAATCTCTTTTTTTTTCAATACGCTAAATGTTTTTTTTTATGATTTATGTAGTTTGCTCACTATAATTGATACTTTAAACGACCTTGTTGCATTGTCATAAAGTTAATTCCAAAAATTTATTCTAGCGGGTTTTCATGAGAATTATACAATTTGGAGTTTAAGGCGAACTACGGTGGCACACACCAGTCTCTTATGGTAAAAGGTGTTCGAGAAAATTATTTACCTTGGAGTACATTCGCAACGAGCCAGAACAACTTATGACGACGTTAGCTTGGTTAACGATTGTTGTGACAAAAATTGACCGACTTTCAGCGACTACTGCGTCTCGAAGCCTGAAATTCGATTCGTTACTGCTCAACTGACCTTCAATTAACGTCACATACGTCAAACGCTCCGGTTGGATATTTCAGACGAACTTTCCACGCAAAAAATATTTACTTGCAGTTTAGCGCCATCGACGATCTAATTGCAGATTTATTAGCAAAATGCATTTGCGATAAAAGGAAAAAAAATTAAATTTCGTTGTGTTTTTTTCCTATTGTAACTTGAGAGATTAGTTTTTTTTTTTTTAATAAAATAGAAATAAAATATCTATTTTATTTATATTTATTATTATATCCTTACATATAATCAATTTGTACAAAATAGAGCTTAGAACAATGATAACTTATAGATATAAGATGCAAATGAAACAGACGTTCCAATTAACAAACTAATCTATACGAAATGTAACGGCCAGCAGTTTCCGAGGGACGAATAATTTTGACGACTTGTCCTCTCTTGAGTCCAAAGTATCTGGCAACTGGATCACCAGCCTGGATACGCATCAGTTGATTTTCCTTGAGCTTGTATCTAGTCAATAATTCTTCCTTTTCGTCAGGAGTAAGAACTATGTGTTCTGGGACTAATTCGTGTTCAGTGATGTTGATCAAGAGCTCAGATTCCAGAAATTGCTCCAATATGTATTTAGGAGCCATGTCAACCAAGGACTGTTTAGCCGATGGTGTCATACCTTGTTGCACCACAATGATTGCTCTGTCAAAGTAGAAATAAAATTATCTTATTTCATAAAACGAATGAACTAACGATTTTTTTTTACTCTACCTGTGAATTTTTTCTTCCTGCATCCGTTTGCAATACGTCTTGATCGTTTTGATACCGATTTTCGGCTCATCAGGAAAGAATACGAATAGCTGATCGGTCGGATCATCGTTGTGTGCTACGAGTACGATTAAATCACTGCGCGCTGGTCTCTTCTCGCTTGGCTTATCGCCGAATTGTCCCTTGAATTGTTCTAAAGTTTGATCCAATTCGTCCTGGGTGACGAGATAACCTCGATCGTGGCATAGCTGCATCACCGTTTTTCTTATCCTCCAGAGTTTGTAGGTTTCCGCTTCATCATCCATTATTCAAGTACGAATTATTGTTATTTGTCTCCGAGATCAATGAATGCTTTTCCAAATTGACGAGTCGTCCAATTTATTGATAAACAACGCTTACGAAGTTACAGCACGTTTACCGGTTTTCATTTGATAAATGAAGCATGAAATGACAAACTAGCTAGATGCGTTGTCGAGAGTGGAGACAAAAAATTCTTGATTTTGGTTTCGATCGGTGAATGCTTGTGGCGCTGCAATAAACTATACATGCACACACATCATAATAATATACTGTACGATATTTGGAAACTCAAATATGTATGTACATGATCACTGAATGTAACTTTTTCCTAACATCATTCTTACTAATACATTTTGCCGCGCACTAAATAAAATTCAATTCGAAATACCGGGCTTCAGCTATAGAAATTACAAGACGCGTTTGCACTACAATAAAATAATGAGCTGCTGAAAAAATAATGTTTTCTCAGTATTCCGTAGCACTGTCAGCCATTTCCAAGCAACGATTGGCAGTATGTATGTCACAAGAATAACCAGATAGCACCACTGACTATTTGTTTACAAAAATGTTCTATACACCCCTACTGTTTTTGGTTAGGTATTAAACTTGGTCTTATCGAAAGCTTTGAAAGAATAAAAAAATCTGGAAAGCGAATAATTATTGTTATTCGTAATGACGGAATATTAGATATGCAAGGCGAAAACGATTGAACACTCCGCTCAAATGACGCAATGGAGCTAAAGGTGTGGCTAGACGGGACACAGCGTATAGTTTGCGGTGTCACCGAATCTACGACCTGTCAGGTGGGTCATTCTTTTTCTCACCCATTATTACATTTGACTCGTATCGAGTCCAAACACCTGCTTGCACGACAATAATTGAATAATCTCAAATAAATTTTGAACAAATAAGTTGCCAAAATTGATATAAAAAACTAATAATTTAATATCAAAGGTTGAAAAATGGATATGATCAAAATTAAACAAATTTTTGAAACAAAAAATCTTAATTCCTATTTTGCATAATCATTATGAATGATATGGGTAATTTTATTTATTTTCAGGATGTTGTTTATGCTCTTGCCCATGCGACAGCTCAAACCGGTCGCTTTACTCTGATCGAACGATGGCGTTCCAACGAGCGACTTCTCGCTCCTCATGAAAGTCCAATTGCAGTAAGTGTTCCACTCGCATGGTTGTTGACTATCTTTAACTTTTGCTTCATATATACTGTCATGGTAAAAATTCTTGAACAGAACTTGATGAAATGGGGAGAATATGCACCAGAAATTCAGTTTGTTCTGAGACGATCCGTACCAGAAAGCAACAAAGGTCAACAACCTGCTCTGGGAGTACAAGGAAATTACAAAAATCGACCTGGAGCTGTGCCTGGACCATCAGTACAGTCTTCTAATTCTGAGCCTGTTCACGAAGATGGCAAATCGAGCGGACCCCCGCTTCAATTAGAAAATACTCAGAAGGCATTAGATAGAAACCAAGATGTGAGAAAATCTTTTACAGTCAATGGGATCCTTGGCAATGTCCCTGAAAACAATGTAGAGGTAAATGTATAAGAGAATCAACTTTTGAAAATGTTAAATATCATTTAATCAAGAATGTTTGTTATATTTAAAAAGTTTTTTCAATTCCACAGCTGCATATGGAAAATGTTGCTATAGTGCAACCAACATTACAATCAAAAGCCAGGGTTTCCAGCATTCGAAAAACTGTTAAAAAGAACGTCGAATCTCCTGCAAGCTCCTTGCCAAATGAAGGTACATGGAAAACATTTTTATTGAAAATTATTCCTCTGGGAAAAACAAATATTTTGATCGGATGAGAGTTGGATAAATGTTTATTTTTAGGAAGCGTGAACACGGCTCAACAGAAAGTCCGCGAGTTGCCACCGTACAGAGACCCTCCTGGACCAATGTCTTCGGTGAGGACTCTTCCCCCGTATCGCGATCCGCCACCTCCAAATTCCAATAGTCCGAGCAGATCGCAGTACCCGTCGGATCTTAATAGTCTCGGTTCGTTCGATCGTAAGGAAAATCCATCGTCGCCTAGAAATTCGATGAGACTAGCGAGAAATCTCGTTCAGGTAATATTTATCGAAAAATAACTATATGTATAGAGTATAAATATTTAAACGAGCTGATTATTCTTCAGGCGTTTCCGGAATCGAAAAGCTCATTGCGACTGGGCTGTTCTCCATCCGAAAAAACACCATCAATGGTCACCATGGCTTACACTCAAAGGTACGTCGAACTCATTCGATTGGTCAACAGACAGCGCGATACGATCGATGCTCAACAAGCGGATCTCACAAAGGTAATTTTATTGAATTCTTATTCATATTTTTTAGGGTTTGTTTCATTTAACAACTTAATTTTTCAATACGATACGTTTTCAGTACGATGCTGAAATTCTGTACTGGGAAACGAAAAGTCGAGAACAAACGCACCAGATGGATTTCATCTCGCAAGAGGTCAATCGAATTGAATCAACTGGACGAGTTATCGAGGAACAGGTATAAACCTTACTTAATTTATTTTATTATTAATTTAACACAACGTTGTCTTATTTTTCTTTTTTGTATTTATACAGTTGAAAGAGTTTGCTCACGCGGAGGAGGAAAGCGAGATCGTTCGACAGCAAGAAAAAACCTTGAAGTCGGAAATAACTTTGTTACGTTCCAAGCTCGCGAATTGTGAGACCGAACTACTTCAGTGCAAAAATAAAATGAGGTCAGTTAATAATTCTCAAAAGTTTTATTATTATTTTTATAAAATCAAATGTTATAAAAAATTATGTATTATAGTGGCTCGGGCACTTCGAGCCCTCGCGGTAATGAACAAACTGATCCAAAATCCAGTTTTTTCGATTTTGTTTAATGTAAATTCTGGGACTAAGTTTCGAATAGCCTCTTAGAATCGAAAAAATTTTTTTTTTAATTTTGTCAATTCCTACAGAGGTCACACTGGGCCTTGTAGATCCATTAAAAATTTAACTTGCGATATCTTTTCTCATGATGAAATCAACTTTATTAAGGATGATTTTTAAAGATTTTTGTAAAACGAAGAGAATGACGTAAGGATTATGTGATTCCATCAATTATTTGAAAAGTTATGACGTCTTGAATTTTTTCTTTCGATTTCAAGACCTTATTCGATCAAAAATTTCCCGTAGATAACGAAAATGAAACTTATTCGGGGTGCAATCCAAGAATTTATATTGAAAAATTAAAAAAATGATCAAAAAATCAGACTATTAGCTTATTCAATATAAATTCGTCGTGGATTTCCTTTCTCTTGACGATATCAACTTTATTAGGGGGTAATTTTTAAAGATTTTTGCAAAATGAAGAGAATGGCGCTAGAATTATATTAATATATAATTTATTTTAAAAGTATATCACGTCTTGAAGATAGTCACTTGTCAAATATCGCCAAATGTTCCGTTTCTACTGCAATTTCGGAATAAAAAGTATATATGAACATTGCTCTGTTAAAATGCAATGTCTAGTAAAAATTTCAAGTTAATTCATCGTCTATTGTTGCCGAGTTTTGGAGATACAAACATACGGAAGCTACATTCTTATACATATGATTTATTTTCTTTCTTTGAAAGACTCGTTGCGGAAGAACTGGCGTTGGAGCAACACAACATTTGTCGAGAGTTGAATGAACGGCAGATAATGGAACACAAAGTAATGAGAGAATTGGAACACTTGCAAGAAGAAGTCGAACACGCTAAGCAAACGGCGGAAATAACGAATCACTGTGCCGAGTCTCTAAAGGCCGAAGTCAGCAACCTCGAAGCGATCATCGTCGAGAAAAAAATGCACGTCGAACGCCTCGTATCCGATATGAAGGAAGCGAATTTGCAAAGTCTCATGGTCGCTTGTCAGGACGAGCAAGTCAAATATTTATTAGAAGGTAGAAAGAAATAATACCTTTTAAATATTAGTTTTTAATTAACAGAAAAAATGAGAATTATCAGTGTGAACTTTTGTTACATCAGGTATGCAAAAACCGGGCAGTACCCGAAAGATAATCGGCTCTCCGAGGCAACTTGAAACGGCTGTGCCGACGAGCAAAAATCCCCACGGCGTCTGGGTTTGAGTCCAAAAATTCGTAAAAAATATATAACGTTCTATTATTCGTCAAGATGCAGAGTCCACGATTCCAATGATTAAAATTAGTCGATAACATGTGATCGTGAAATGTAACGAGAAAATTTCATTAGTCAGTCATAGAAAATTTTACTTTTTTTTTTTCTAAGAATATATAATGATGAAAGATTTAGCAGCCATGATTCGGCGGGCGAAGCTAAAAGGTTCGAGAAGTCGAATCGTTTCGAATTTTTGCAGGCTGATGAATTTTTCGAATTTTATTCAGGTTTTTTTTTATGTACCATTGTCCAAAATGAAGGAAGAATGGTGGTGCCATTATCCGCATACCTAAGTTTTTTTATAACACGCATTCTATCACAAATTTGGTTTTTCCACGCTCAAAAGCACAATCAATTACCGTCACGAAACTCTATCCGTAAAAATCCAACTTTAAACAATTGAATAAATTAATGAACATATTAACATTCCCACGGATCTTAGATCTCAGAATTTCATCGTAGATCCTTTATCGTTTCAACAAGTACCCTTAAACAAATTATTAATCTATTAAATGGGACCCAAGCTATATTTAATCGTGAGCAGAAAAATCTTGAATCTATGCCCATAAGCAAACATTATTATTAAGTGAGCACAGTAAAATCTACATTTATTTCTAGAATAAATTATTTACTTTGAAAAGAAAAAATTCAACTGTGAATTTTGTAAAAAACTTATTGTAAGTGTACAATGTATCATTATTATAAAAAATGTTTAAAGCTCATTTTATTCTCATTTACGAATGCGTAACTTAAAATAACAAAAACAATTGATTGAACTTTCATGTCCGCCTAGCATCTTGCTAAGCACAACGAATATTTTTTCAAGAACAGGATCACTGAGGGTTACTGAATTAGTAGATCGTTGTTTTTACCACTGTGAAAAAAAAGATTAAAGTGTAAAAAATAATTGACATTGAGTACTGTTGTTTGGGACCAAATCGGTCTAAATTCGGGTTTTTCGTTCCTGTTTTAAGTTTTCTTTCTTCGTTTTTTTGTTTTACGAATAACTGGGAGCGCTCTTTGCAAAACTTGCAGTGAATTTCTCGGTTCTGCAACTTCTGACTCCGCGTTGACAGAACTCTCGTTTCCTTCAACTTTCGTTTTCTCGTCGACGGATTCTCCATTCTCTCCAACTTCTGGCTCTTTATCCACTGATGATATAACCCCATTTTCTCCAACTTCCGGAATCTTTTCAATGGGCTCTCCATTCTCACCAACCTCTGTCTCTTTATCCACTGATACTGTCACCCCATTTTCTCCAACTTGCGGTGTCTTGTCAATGGGCTTTCCATTCTCATCAACCTCTGTCTCTTTATCCACTGATCCTGTCACCCCAGTTTCTCCAACTTTCGTTGTCTTGTCAATGGGCTTTCCATTCTCATCAACCTCTGTCTCTTTATCCACTGATCCTGTTACCCCAGTTTCTCCAACTTTCGTTGTCTTGTCAATGGGCTTTCCATTCTCATCAACCTCTGTCTCTTTATCCACTGATCCTGTAACCCCATTGACTCCAATATCCGGTTTGACGCTGACGGACTCGGCATGTTCTCCAACTTCCGGTTTTATTTCCATGGTTACTTCAGTTCCTACAGCTTCTGATTTCTCGCTCTCGGATATTATTCCAGTTTGTTCGCTCGTGAAGCTTGTATGTGTCGATATGTATGGTTCGTCCACGGACTGTTGAGTACTCGTTATTGCATCGGGGGATGTCATTTTGTCGCTCAGGGTAGCTACGAAAACTCCCGTGTAAGTCTTAGCTGTCGTTGAAACAAAATCGACGTCAGCTTCCGAGTGTTGACTGTACAAAGTTGAAACGGGCCTTTTCGACATCTCGCCGGGCGATGCATCGATTTTAGGAGATACCGACTCCGAAGTATGAACTTCCGATGACATCGTTACCTTCAACCCATCTACCGTCGTGCTTTTTCCGGTAACGCTCGACTTTGTTAAATCTTCAGCAAACGACCATTCCGATATTTCGGAAGCTTCTTTTACCGTAGCGGAAGTAATACTGGTTAACTTGGACATTTTATCAACGCTCGGCTCAATACAAATTGAAGCTTCTTTTACCGTAGCGGAAGTAATACTGGTTAACTTGGACATTTTATCAACGCTCGGCTCAATACTCGATACATCTTCCTCTCTTTGTGGAGAAATCGAAGCTTCTTTTACCGTAGCGGAAGTAATACTGGTTAACTTGGACATTTTATCAACGCTCGACTCAATACTCGATACATCTTCCTCTCTTTGTGAAGAAATTGAAGAGTACATATCGGACTTGGTAACTGAAGCATGCACTCCCGGTTCTCCCGAGAATTTCGTCATGATTGACGGGACATGGAATGTTCCTAACGATTCTGTCACTGTAACTTTTTTCTCTTCTTCTTGATATTCTTCCGAAACGGAAGATAGTTGGGTTACTATTTCGGAAACGGGCGAAGGTTCTTTCGTTCGATGTTTCTGCGTCGATGATTCCATTTCTTCATGAATTTCTGTTATTCCAATTGGAAGTAAACCGCCGATCGGCGGAATTCGTTCGGAAGAAATTTCCGACAATTTCACAGTCGGAATACTAGGCAAAGTCAGCAGATCGCTCGGGATCTTGGAAATTTCGGTAACATCCGGCAATATTTTCGAACTCTCGGAAACAATTTGCGACGAGGGGACAAGGCTCGATAGAGCGGCGGTTTGTTCGATGCATAATGTGGCATTAGTTTGATCGCTTGATTCGGACATGACGGTAACATCCGGCAATATTTTCGAACTCTCGGAAACGATTTGCGACGAGGGAACAAGGCTCGATAGAGCGGTAGTTTGTTCGATGCATACTGTGGGATGAGATTGATCGCTTGATTCGGGCGTGACGGTAACATCCGGCAATATTTTCGAACTCTCGGAAACGATTTGCGACGAGGGGACAAGGCTCGATAGAGCGGCAGTTTGTTCGATGCATAATGTGGCATGAGTTTGATCGCTTGATTCGGACATGACGGTAACATCCGGCAATATTTTCGAACTTTCGGAAACAATTTGCGACGAGGGGACAAGGCTCGACAGAGCGGCAGTTTGTTCGATGCATACTGTGGGATGAGATTGATCGCTTGATTCGGACATGACCATTGAACTTCCTGGAGCAACACTGTCAAGTTTTGAAGATTCTTCAATCTTCAAGCTATCGGAAGATGTGGTTGAATGATAAAAACTCTTTGAAGTATCTTGAATTTTAGAAACTCTGGTTAACACTTCGAAACAGGTAGAGAAAGATAATGGTGATTCCGTGCTTGAAGTAATTTCGTCGTAATAATAATCGATATAAGCATAAGCTTCCTCAGTAAGGGGGGGAACCGATGGGAGCCGAGTTTTTCGACTTCCGGTTGGTGATGCTCCGGTTTTCGTACCAGACGTGTGCGGAACAACCTCCAAGCTTGATGGACTACTACAGCTTACCATTTCTTCTTCTTCTTCTTCTTCTTCTTTCGCTGTCGTAACTTGTGGCTGGACAGGCGCCTCTGCCGGCACCGTTATTACTTTTATGGTCTCTCGATGAGCCGCGCCTACTGCTTTCGTAGTCTTTCCTATTGTTCCCAGCTGTATATCAGCCACCGTCTTCTTTTCAAATGTTATTACGGCCGTGCTCACGCCATAAGCCGCCGCGACTTCCCCAGCTCCAGACGGCGAATCCATCGCCGAGCGCGAGTCTCGCCCGAGATAAACGCTGTTCCAGGCGATAACCACCATCATCAGGACGAACACGATCAACGACGCGATCCACTTAAGAGCCCGGATCGGCTTCGAATTGTACCGAGCCATCGTCACAGCCCAGATATTTCAATCGCTGACCGCATCATTTTCTTGTTTCTCGTAACCATAATAATTCAACGTCGAGTTCTCGATCGGCTCGACCCGACGACATTAACCATCAACTTCCACCTGTCATATGTTTTTTTTTATACATACATATAGTATATGCGATCTATAAGATACTTAGATGGCAGTACGTTGACTGTATAATCTTCACTTTTCTACTCTTGACATTATTTTTTCGTATTTCATCTTTAATGTGGCTGTTATTAAAACAAATGGACTATTTTGGAACAAATTTACTCAAAAAAAAACTCTTCTGCAGTTTTAAAACGCCAAATTTAACTTAAAATATGGTCTTGAGTAATGAAGTGAAGTGTAAAGTTAACGTACTGCCAAGATATCGCAAAAAGCAATATCTTTATGCGCAAAAAGTTAAAACCAAAAATATCATTCCTTCTCAATGTATCGAGTCGATTAATTATACATATAATAATCATTTAATAAAAGTCAATATCCCAAAGGAAAAAATATTGTTATGGAGAATAATTGTTAGAATACAATAAAAAAAATGCTCCGTCGAGGGCTCGGCGGCGGAGAAAAAGAATAAAATCGTAGAATATGATTTTCAACGTCAAGGTGCAATAAAGTTAATTGTGGAAAAGCAATGTCTGGGTGCAGCCCTTAAGACTCGAAATACGGTGCTGAGCGTCCGCGCAACAGCTTCGCTCAATAGTTGCACGCGTGCGCGCTCCGGGCTCGCCGGGGGTTGAAGCTAAGAGCAGACGTCCATCGCCGTCGCTGACAGCGAGTACAAAAGTTGCATTTTTTTTCAATAAAAATCCTCATTTTCTGTCTCGAAAAAATAAAATAACTAGCGAATACATCGTCGGTCGACGCGGGCATGCATTTTCGCTCGAATGTCAAGTGGCTACACCGCGATTTATAAATTTTTCATAAAAGTATATTATTTTCCTCGCAATTAGATGTAGCGAATCTGGCCGAGAAAACATCGTAGGCGATCATGTCATTTCATGTAAGCGTGAGATTTTTTATTCAACAACTTTTCGGAATAATTCTACAAAGTGAGAAAAAACGATCGTCTGCTCATTAATATTTTTATTTTTACTTGTCCGTCGATTAAAATGTTTTTCAACTCTGCGTTGATACTGAATGTATCTCGATTCGACTACAATTTTGAAAAGTTTATTGGGAGAAGAAAAAAAAAAGAGCGTTTCGAAATTTAACGGAGAGCTCTGAGGTACTTTAATCGATATATGTATATGTTATTCGAAATTTCAGATAAACAAGATGGACCTCGCATTGACAACAGTTGTAAACAGTAGCTGCGCTCCTTGCGGACTAGGACCACCCCCGAATTCGATTCTGCACATCCCACCGCCGCCGATTCCGACGTCTCTGCAGTACGGCTCCGGTGGATACTCCAATGCAGGAATCCTCGTCGATCTCAACCAATCCAACAATTCTCTGTGCAAGCACTCGTGCAGCTGGAAGGCCGAGGGTGTCGAATACATCGAAATACCTCAAAAAGGTCAACAATATCTAAACAAATTTTAAACATATTTTATAACAAGATATAAAATAAAATTTTTATAAAATATATGTATGTAAAAAAAAAGTAAATGTTTGATTTATTATTTTTTTTAGGAAATCTTTTCGACGACACTTGGCTGCTCGTTCTCATTTCTTCTTGCGTGGCAATCGTTTTCATCGGCTTGCTGATCATAGCATTGCTACTGAGATGCAAATTGTGAGTAGAATGTTTTTTTTTTTCTTTAAATCTTTCAAAGTATTTTGAAAGATGAGGAATATGTTTGAAAATAAAGCAATGGTGGGATGAAAAACGGCTCGATGGGAATCTCGGCACCAACGTCGACAATAGAATCGAAGAACGGCCGGATTCAGAACGAGACGATCCTGTATCCCTCGGCGATCGATGGGATTCAAGACAGCCGAGTAATGTGGGCGACCCTGACACCGCGAGGAACGACCCGACACTATCTCGAAGAGCACACTTACGAAACGATCGGAAACGGGAGTCACAAGCGCACCTACTCGTCGACTCCGATTGAACATGTAAAACTGCGGGCAATTTAGTCTAAATAAAATACACGTAGAGATAACGTATTTTGACGCTATAATAAACAAAAACATTGAGAAACATTATCTAACGAGTAGACTCGTGAACGCCCGATTAACAACACATTTTAAATCGTTGATTATTGTAGAAATTTTCAAGCGCTGCTCGCAATGTTCAATGCTCCTTGTTGTTTAGACGTACGTCCAGCCATCTATTTTGCAACCAGTACACCCGCGTCCCCAGGATGACAAAGCCTTCGATAACACTGCTTTCATTGATTACGAGGAAGCTCTTTCGCTCAACTCGGATTTTTATCAAACCATCAGCGATCCGGATGCAGCTGAGACAGGTATCATTTATTTTCGCAATTAAAATTTTCCACATGTTCTGTCACCAAAACAATACGGAGATACAAATAAAAAATAGAGTATAAATAAACGAGAATGATGGATACTTTTTTTCACAATAATTTCAGAACTTAATGGACCTCAAAAAACTCTGGGACGTCCACGAGTCAGCTCTCCGACGAGAATCGAGAATCCGAATCTTCCACCTCTGAACTTGAATCGAAAGAAATATGGATCTCGCAAAGCTCCAGCAAATTATGTGCAATCTACGAACGGTTTACAAAAAATTAATAACAATTTTACAGACAGGATTCTACTGTCTCATGAAACGCATAAAACCATTACATTTTAATAATATATATATTAAAAAAAGAAGAAAAACACCATCCAAGCATTACATTTATCTTCATCGTCTCGATTATAAAACTAAGACATTGCCCGTATGTGTATATATACTCGAATGTTTTATAATATTTAATTTAAGTAGTTACCAATGTATCGATGTTATTGAAATACAAAAATAGTCGTAAATAATCGTCAAGAAATTTTTATTAAAATATTAAATATTAAATTATGGAAGTGACGAAATAATTTTGATGGGCGAGAGGTTTTCTATTTTCAAAAACTTTATTGACGAGCTCGTTTACAACATTACAGATAATTTAGTATAATGTATGTTTGAAATGCTGAATTTTCTGTCCAAGCTACCAGACGTCATCTTTGTGAAATTAATTGTTTTTTTTTTCTTCGTCGAGTTTCTCATTTGTCTGATCTTTTCAAGTAACACCATGAATGGTTTGACAATGTAAAAATAACAATAACATTTCAATTGTTCGTACTAAATAATATTATCAAGCAACTGTATTGACGCCCTATCCGTGAAAAATATTCACGTTCCACGTTCTGCTCCAAAAATGGGAGTTTCGCTTGTAAACTCGCCCCATAGCGAAACGATAAATACGATAATTACACCCAAATGTCAAATTTTGAAATAATACTTTGCTAATCATTCTAAAAATGAAGATAAAAATGTTTTATCTAAAATTTCGACTTAATTTAAATCGAAAATAAAAAGAAACTTTATCACCCGACGATTCGAATCGGAAACTGGTAATTTGGCGCGATTAAATCTCAGTGCTCGCTCGCTAGTCACGAAATTTAACTTCGAGTTACATACATGACACCGATATTTTTGCACATTGCGAAATAATGGTATAAGCACTAACGCGACAAAATTTTCGCTTCTGCAAGGTTCACAACGGTATGTAACAAAAATTGGCTTCATATTTGTACTTTTAAATGAAAAATGAGATTTTATGTTTTGGAAATATCAGGAAATCATTTTGACCTGACTTCAGATACTAACTTTAGAATGAACACTTTTGCTTTTTCACAAATTATACACTTGTTAAACAAAAATTTTGGGAAATAGATATTTTCAGTGGAAAGATAATACATTGCTTTTGCGTCGATCTTCTTTTCAAGTTGGATATTTTTGCTGTCTTCGACTGACCTTGTTGGCTTTGTAAATCCACCTAAAGATTTTTATTTTTTCAAGCAGCTGATTTTCTAAAATCCATATACGTTCTCATCACTGTACGCTATGTAAACGAAAGAGTCTTCTTCGTGATGTTCCTTGAAAAAAAAATGTAATGAAAGTTTTGAAAAAATTGATAAATTATTCAATAATATTGAGGTATTAATTTAAAGGCAATGTACCTGATACAAGGAACCCATGGTCGCACTCGTCGGCGGGATAATGTTGTTTACAAAGAAGAAGAGCGCATCTTCCGGACGGAGGTGAATTCTTTTTCGGATGAGGAAGTAAAATTGTCCGACTGTCAGATCAGACGGGACTAAGTATTTTTTTTTATCCAAATCACTGATTTTTGCTTTTGGTGCTTTTTCAACAATTACCTGAAAAATTTATAATTTGGTGTCAAGACAGCGAGGTGTCTCTCTGTACGCTATGAGCTCCTTATCTTCTGTCATTCTCGTACATGTTTTGAATAAAAAAAATCTTTTACACGGTAGATAGGCATACATGAAAAATCTAGTCATTAATTTGAAATTTTTTTTAGACACACATCCTATAAGTTGAAAAAAAAAGAAAAAAAAAACACAAAAAAGAATGCACAGCAGCAGGAAATTGACAAAGAGCAATAAATAAATTCACAGGATTTGCGCAATATTAACACAAGCTCTACAATTCCCATTGAATTATATAATAAAAATTCGTTTTCCCATATTTATATATTATTATGACAAAATGAAGGATTATTATATTTGAAAACTTTGTTAATTGTATATATCTCGTGTAAATTTTCATATAACGCGCTTGAAGGACGTCCGCGTATCGAATTGTCAAGGCCTTTGTCCATTTTTTCGCTTTTCATCTTATTTCACGAATCGCGAAAGTCACGTCAGTGCGTTATTTTTTTCCCCTACTTACTGGCACTCTATCCGGATACTTTCGACGTATTTTCTCGCCCTCGGACTTTCGTTTCTCGAACGGGTATTCCTCCTTGAACTGAAAGTTCATGATTCTGTCAATTTATCTTCGAAGCTGCTTGAAAGAGATTTTTCGGATTCCGCTCGCAAATACAGGAACAAACGAAGAAATGACGTTTCGGAGCTCAGTCCTCTGTCGTTTTGTTTGTCACTCGTTTTGGCCAAAGTTCGCCTCGCACCTTCGCCCTCTCGAACCTTTACTTTCGCTTTTCTCAATGTCTTTCTTTACTATCGAACGTTTCGAAATAAGAAAAGGTAAACACACCTTTTAGTCGTTATTAAAAACCAACTGCGTCGTTACTTCACTGCAGAATGAAGAAACGCGTACATTGACGTTTTATTCCTTCTCGGACGAACCAGTCACTGGTCATATGTTATCGAAAGAGACAAGCGCGCGCTTTGTTGTATTAGTACGTCGTTGTCCGTCGGTCAAAATAAATATATATACCGTGTTCATTTTGGACTTTTCGCCCTAACGACATCACCCATTTACGAGTCCAACTTGCATGCGTTTTTCAGTCGGAAATACAGTGAATTCGAAAGACCGACAGAGTTCTCTCTCTCTCTTTTTTCTCCTTCCTATTTTATCAACATCGTTTCGAATGTGTTTTGACATTTCACCGCAAGAAACGCTGCGCTTGATTCTGAGCTAGTCACGTGACTCCCAACGTTCATCACTATTCACTTGTGTTCTTCCATCGGCCGCGCGTGTTGTAATCCAAATCTGTCACAGTCTCCTTTTTTTACGTTTTCCAAACACCCTCGCGACTAGAAATTTCATTTATCACGACGAGTCTGCATCGCACAAAAGTATACACTTTCGTTCCGGTCAGTGTCCTCGGAGTTCCGGGGGTTCAAATTTTCGTTGACGCATCGGACTTTCCGGGAGAGGGAAAAATGTGAGGGGTGCGCGACTGGTTGCTCGGGAGAAAATTTTGGCGAGACCGAGGAAAATTGGCAAAGGGGGGAACGAATGAGAGATATGTTGAACGTTGAAAAATTGTCTTAACCTTCGATTATTCTTCGAAACTTGTAAAATGTTGAGCGTCATGAAAATTTAACGTTCGAAGGAGAAATTTCGCATTCGCAAGCTCTCGCCGCTGGGGTCCCTCAATGGCAGAGGCGATTCGATGTACGTGAGTGTACGACGCTGTGTGTATCGATTTGAATATACATTGTGTTGGAAATCGGTTACGCATTTACATCGCTGTATTTAGAATGGTGACGAGTCGTCGCACCCCTGTCAACACAAAACCACTTTCCCTCAGTCCCTTTCTTCTTTCTTCAAGAAAAAAAAAATTTAATTTTGTCCCTCGTAAAGCTGAGCAGCCTCAATTTCAAGCTGACCTACATTGTTGACATCACCCCCCCTCCCCTCTCCCCCTTTCCGTCGTAAATGTGCTTTAATTACGTTACCCATAATTAGGCCCCCAATTTAATTCGCTGACAGCTCGATTTAATTGGACGAAATTCAACCTTGGCACGTTTGATTGTCATTAACTCCGTGCACTCATTTTCCATGCAAAAATCTTGAATTTTAAGGCGCTAATCAGTGTTCGAAATATATTATTAAAAAATAGTGAAATATTTTTTTTTTTTTTGTGATTGAAATGTAGTTGAAGTAAAGAATTGAATATTTCTTTTCAGATATCCTGATGAGGAGATAGTTTGACAAGTGTCTGACATGTGACGTGAAATGAGATAAAAGGGGAAAAAGGGATCTATTTTTTTTGGAAAATCAGAATTGTCACAAAATTAGAGGATCCGTCAAGGTGGGATTGGTAATGCGGGGATGTGGATGCGCTGGTACTCAATAGGAGGCCGAGAAGGCTGTGGCGTTTCCTTACCGTCCCTTGTCCTATTGTGCTGGTGTCACATAAGTGTCAATGCAAATCTAACAAATGCCGCCATACCGAATATTCCTCAAAATTCCGGCTCATCGGAAGTCTCACTGCCGGCATCGACAAATCAGATTGACGAGTGCAGAAACGTGACCTCCGACGGAAATGGGGGTGAGAAATTAATTTTGTTGTACGATAAAAATAATGCTACACAAAATAATAGCGGTAGCATAAAATGAAAAATATTGTTTTAGGTTCTGGACTGACAGTTGTGAGCCACAGTTCGGCCTACCCCCATCCGCCGATAGTGCCTCCAACATTTTTCAACGGAGCTTTTACTTGCCAGCCCTACCACGGCTTCTACATAAATCACATTTACTTTCAATTGGCGAATGCGTTCTTTTTGCTGTCGCATCTCGCCCCGAGCGGCATACACGGCGTTTTGTATCTTCGTTCCACTCTCCTCGTTGGCTGCGCCTTTCTCGCTCTGTGGGGTTGGACCATTGCTTGCTGGCTCGACGCGGCCCTCTGGAACGCACTCTTCGTCGCTATTAATTTCATTCACGTCTGCATGCTGTTGTACAGGCTCAGACCCATCAAATTCTCGAGAGAAATCGAAGAGGTAACTAAATAATGCTTCCATTCATTTCCTTAATATTATTCTAACAAATTCTTACCCTCGTAATTCTCTTCAGGTATATGCTGCCGTATTTCAACCTCTTCGAGTATCGCGACATCAATTCAAGAAAGTACTGAGCTGTATGAAAACAATAAGGCAATTGAAATATCAGGAGGTTTACGCGCAGGAAAAAGTCACGAAAGTTGATTCACTCTCCTTAGTTTTGTCGGGAAAGTGAGTGTCGTCGATCGTACTCGAATACTTTTCTCAAAAAATCAAAGTTATTTTCTGTACAATGTTTAAATTCGTGTTATTTTCAATTTCAGACTAGTTGTGTCACAGAATGGACGAGCCCTTCACATAGTCTTCCCGCATCAGTTTCTCGATTCGCCGGAATGGTTCGGCGTCTCGACCGATGAGTACTTTCAGGTCTCGATAACTGCGATGGAGGAGTCAAGAATATTGCTCTGGCATCGTGACAAATTGAAATTAAGCATAATAAGTGATCAATTTCTGCAGGCGGTCTTTGATCACATACTCGGCAGGGATGTAGTGAAAAAATTGATGCAGGTACGATGCTTCTTTAAAAACACTAGATTAAAAAACTGTAATATTGTAAATATGATTTACATGAGAATTGCTTTGACGGAATGCTGCATCCATCGTTAACGAAACAAAAAAACGTGAATTGTTGAAATATCACAATCACAGTCTAACAAGAGGCTGAATTACACCAAGTTTTTGTATTGCAAAAAAAAGCGATGCACTAAATAGTGGAAGCACTTTAATTCTCGGATGGGACGCTCGTTATTTTTCTTGGCAGCGGTTGAGGATCTTTCAAAGATTCAAAAACGAGGGAACGATCTATTGTCTCGTTTGATTGTTTCGTTAATCGGGGACAATATGAGACAGACAAAATGATGACTTTGATCACGTGTGTGAAAAAAAAAACAGGTGAGTGAAACAATGGCGGCGAGCAGTCATCAACAGCAAAATGGGCAAGTTATCGGTTTCGGTGGAATGCCAGGAATCGAGAGCGACCAGGAGACGAAACTTTTTGTGGTGAAAAAGACGGGAGACAGCCAAGGAATTACGGCTCTGATAAGTCGCCAACTTCAAGGTAATTCAACCTCTAGAGACGTTTTTTAAAACTATTTTATCTGGCCAAGGAAAAAAATTCATACGTTCGAAAGTTTTCATTTGTGATTTCGCAAAAATCAATTGAGACGAGGATGTAGCATAAAGAAATATTTTTGGACTGTCGATCACCGTAGTATCGTATACAGAATTTCGCACAATTTTTGTGTCGTTGATCGATCGTGCAGAGTTCGAAAATTACGTAGAACTGTACATAAATTATTCGTACTTGCGATAGTCTTGAGATTTTGTTTCCTTCATAATTTGCTGCAGCTCATGATTTTTTCATTTTCTGTCGATTTGTTTTTCGTTACTGCATTAATTTTTCACGGACAGACTTCATTTTATTTTTGAAGAATCCGATAGCCGTAGCTACGGCTTGAAAAATTTATCTCGTAAATATAGTTTTTGAAATGAATAAGAAAACGTAACAATTGATGGACGAAAAGATACGTAAAATTTTTTTACTAAAAAATGTATACATACATACATATTTCATTCATATTTCGTGTTCAACAGTTGAAACGTTTTTTGATGAGCATTCGTAGACTCTGAAAGAAGTGAAGATCTAAAAGAGAGAGAGAGAGAGTAAACGTTTCTTAGGAAATCATTGTCATTATTATAATTTTGCACCTATATATTTGTTTTGTTTTCTTTTTTTTTTGGTTATTTCGTTTGGGTTAGAGGAAAGAGTGCCGCTGCTGTATACGAGTCCTGATGTGTTGAACAACGCACTACATCATCTAAACCACCTTCACGCGCCCTACATACTTCCCGTGTATCCTGAGCGGAACAGCAATCGATCCTCTCCAACAGAATCCTCGCGTACGAGTTCCATGGCTCCTTAAAAAAAAATAAAAATGCAAAAAATATCGAAAGCCCAACCCGTAAGACGTTTGGTGTGATTTGAGAAAAAAAAACTGTGATCCTGAGACGTGTGTTTTCGTTGGGCAAAAAATGTTTAAATAATGAGGCCAATGCCACACTGGCTAACTACTTCACCCGTTCTTTTGTCCCGGTTATAATACCCAGGTGAGTTAAACTCCAGTCCTCTTATGTCTCACTCTCTTTGACTCGCTACTCGTAATCTTCCACTCATCTTTCTCACAATGTTCAAAAATATATAAAAAAAAAAGAAAAACAACAAAGAACAACAATTCTAAATTTTGATCCCGGAAATCTCATATTTTTGATCCCCTTGTCATCGTCCAGCTTCCAATTTGACATTATTTCATTTTAAACGATCAAAAGATCGAGGATAAAAAATATACAATTTTTTAAAGTATAAATATTTTTTGCAGAAATGCACGTTCTATTTTTTATCTAATTTTTTTAAAAGTATTTTTAAATGCTTGTTCGATTAGCAAAAAAAAACGATATTGACTGATTTCATTATTTTTCGTCGCCCAATGATTCCTTCTCAACTCCTCTACTGCTGTCTTTGCACTGTTGATTTGCCGTATTCATCGCATTATTATCGACGGCACGACATACCTTTTTTCGGTTTATTTCTTACTTCGTCTCCTTACACGTAGTTCTCTTGTGGATTGACTTGAAACTCTTTCTTACCATATACGAAATATGCCTTAACCTTGTCTTGTGTACTTACAAAGCAATACGTGAAATTTTGTTTACCTTGCAATGAAAATTTAGTCATAGAGACCAGTTGCATTTTGATACACATTTTTTTTTAGACTACTTACTATCGGTAGTCTTTTAATGAAACAAAAAAATAAAGGGAGAAAACAACAAGAATATATTGAGGAAAAAATGATAAATTTGCGAGATATGAGAAACTTTTGTAAATTATTTCAAGTAGCTCGACATTTGTATCGTTCTGGTAGCTTAATAATGTTTCATTTTGTGTTTGCCTAGGTTTGCCTAGGATTAAATACTATTACTGTGGTAAGTTTTAACATGCTAAAATTGTGTAAACTTCGCTTTTTCCTTCTTCGCATCTCTGTCAAAATTTCATAATCTAAAGGTTTATGTTCGTGAACTAACAATTTTTAAGTGTCGTGTTTATGGCATGGATGTTAAGGATTTCAAAACGTTTTGCATCAGTTTTCTCTTCTCTCAAATATTTTCTGATGTGTCGAAATACACGAGATTCAATATTAAATATTTCAAACTGCAATCATTTACAGAAACATTTTTAGCAGATTCATTGGTAATGTTATTTGTTGTTATTTTTTTTTCACAGCAGCAGGAGACCCGAATGCATGGCGATTAGGAAGGATCGAAGAGACTGATCATGAGACACCAGTTTAAGAAAGAAGTCAGCGCCAGTCGCTCGTCGGCCGCATCCTCGACAGTCAATAAGATTAAGGTCGCATCTTGCGTTGACGATGCCAATTACTTAGAGGACATTGCGAAATGGGAGATAAGTCATTATTGAAGCTTCCAGAGTCATTTTTTATAATCGTTGTACTGAATTAATTGTTAGATTGTTTTCTTTTTCGTCGTTACTTCGTTTTCCCCAAACGATTGTTTCTTTTTTTAAATTATTTTATACGAATATTTTGTTTCTTGCCATTTACGTGAAAAATTATTCGCGGATGAAACATAACTTTTTGTAAAAATTTGTTAATATTATCTTAATTAGGGAGCGCAGTATATGAATCAAGATAAAAACATAATTTGAACGAATAAGCTGTGAAAAAAAAACCAGGAAGAACTGTATCCTCGCGAAAATGCTTATCAATCGAAAATTTTTTTGTTCTGTCGCGTAAGCAGCTGGTGTAGAGTCCAGGAAATAGACTCTAACGTCCATTGAATTGTTTAACGTCCCGTGTTATTCTAAAAAGATTATCTTCGAAACTTCATACGTAAATTTTGCCCGTCCGATTGATAGGATCCTATTTATTTTTCAATTTTTTTTCTACTTCTATTTTTTAGCGATTAGCCATTACTGATAGGTTGCAGTATCGCTCGCGGGGCTTCCTAAAGAGTTGTCACAAAAGTTTCATAAGTGAAAACTTGACGAGAAAGAGAAGGAGCAACGTTGATGCAAGGTAATCTGAATGCGAAATTTGGAATCGTGTAAACAAAATTCCCGGGTAGCGACGAAACATTGCCACATTTTTTGTAAGTATGTAAAAAAAAAACGAAACATGAAACGAAAACGAAATAAAATAATACGACAAATGAAGAAATTATAGAGACGGCGAACATTGCCAAGCAAGTTTTTCGCCCGTCCGAATATTCTCTTTAAATAGAATGGAAGGAGAGTGCATTTTTGTAAGATCGGGACGACATTTCCTTGTTGAGTCGTAACTGCATGTAAAAAATGTGTGTACTCCCCCATTTGTCTCTCCAGTGACAATTTTTTTGTACGTTAAAAATAAATATAGAAAAATTATAAAGAAGGACGAGACAAGGAAAAACGTCGAACAGCGACCACTCGTAAATTAGAAGAAAAAAAATTATATACGAGAATAAAAAGCAGAGAATTGAAAAATTAAGGTATACAGTTTGAGGCGGTAAGTTCTTGTACCTAATGCATCGCACTGTGATTCATAAGAATAACGCGGTCAATGATCAGAATTTTCCAAATGAAAATTGTGAAGAGGGGAAAAAAAGAAAAATTATAGAAAACACGAAGAGAAAAGGGATACGCAGTGATAACGAGTTCTTCAGCCTTTTAACGATTGATTGACACGATCATACCGCAGTGCAGACTGTAAATACACATTATAAATAATGTATATACTATAAAGAAAATTATTGAAGAGATTATTATACGAAATGTTTTTACAATCGATTCGCACCGAGTCCCTTCGATCTAAATCGAGCGGAAATCGTGATTTAAAAAATAAAAGAGTTCAAATTCGTTGGCAGCTATGTAACAAATATGCTCAAATTCTTCGATGCACATTGATCTATGAAAAAAAAAGAAAACGTTTCTCTCATTTATTCCTGAATATCGTAACATTGGTTGACTAATTAGAAAGAATCGACCAAACGTCACGAATTGTCCGATCGACCGCGTGCGAAGCGACTGTTAAATTTTTCAAGTGTAAGAACGAGACAGAAACCAAGAAAACAAAATCCTGTATGCCTTGACAAACACGTATTTTGTTGAGAGTTAAAAATACCATCTAAATACCATTTATATAAAAATACGTATGTGTATACGCGTGGACAGTCGAAGAAGGAAAAATCTACAATCTTATCTGCTAAAATCTAATATCGACATCGATACGTATACACGAATGTGTCCACATATACATATATATATCTACATATACATACAGATGAATGTATTGTTTAGAAATCCTATACTATTAAAAGAAACTTGAAGCGTAATCGAACTCAAAGTGTGTCATTTATTTTTCTGTTCCAGAATTTCATTTCATTCCAGAAAACAAAATTTCCGTATGCAGTAGTATGGAGAAAGACATTTGTCGGTTAATGAAAAAATACTGAATTGTAACGAACCACAAATTTTCTTGAAATTCAAGAAGTATTCAACTCATAGTGAAATTATCGTACATAGCAGGTCCTTAGATAAAACAAGCAATAGGGCATCATACAAAACTTGCTTCTCATTGCTGCATTGTGTGCATGATTTATATACAAAATTGCCATTATGTTACATTCCGTAAGAATGTAAGAGTTTGAAAGTAACAGCAATTGAATAACTCAGGGCCAGGTGATTTTTTGTCTTTTGCTTTGTTCTGATATCGGGGAAATCTGGAAAATGAAAAAAATTATTTTAATTGCATTTGTTTGCAAGAAACACGCGTCCTATGAAATTTTTTCATACCTCGCTTTTTCTTTTCATGTCTTTGTCATTGTAATATGAGTTGGAGAATTGAATTTTTTTTGAAAACTGTTGTGAGTTTTTTACAGGAGACGTTAGCCTCTTATTCGTTTCAGAGTCACATTTATTTGTTTCGGAGATCTTTTTTGACCTGGAATTATCATTCGTTGCTTATCGTTTTTTCTTACAAGTTCATTTTTTTTATCAATGTGTAGAAAAATTTTGTATAGTTAGAAATTAAAAAAAAATTACTTACGTGTCAACACTGTAGTCAGCAACATTTAATCCTCTCTGAATTCTCATATCGTTTAATTTCTTGCCTAAATTTCGTGACAAATTATATTTTCTTTGAGGCATAGGCATTGCGATTCTCTTGAATATTTCAACCAACTCATCTTTGGTTCCATCTTTGAATGTCGGCAAAGTAATACAACTCTGTTCATGCAAAAGCTGCGATAAATAATATTTTCCAGTGTTTGGCTTTTTTTAAACAAATATAAACATAGCCTAACTTTTTACATACATTCTTAAGTATCTCAGATAAAGTTGATACCGAGAGCAATTCCGGATGGCACAATTGAAACGGCCCAACTTTCTCCATTTTTTTCGTTCGTAATTATAACAATACTTTATATATCTATTCAACTATCCAACGCTTATCAATTATTTCGATTGTCTTTATCTCAGCTACGCGAGATCCGGCAAAAATATTGCGTCTCAACTGTTGTACTGATTGTTGGTAAGAATGCGTTTTTAAAAATCCTCTACTGGTTTTGCAAGAACCCCACCAGGATCGCAACAATCTCGAATTTCACTCGAGCACGCGAGATTTTTGAGTGCGCCATGCGGTTGCAGTGAATATTCAAAAATATTTAAAAAATTGATATTTCAATAATCATTGACGTTCGTCTATCACGTTCTCAGACAAAATGTCATTCTTTATACGAAACAAACGGGGCAGCGCGCCGAAAAGAAAAGCAAGTGTTGAAATATCGGAAATGTAGGTTAGGTTTTTTTGATCAATTGTTTATAACTTGTGTTAATTTTTAGCTGAATGGTCACACTTCGAAGACTTCGAACGAGGGAAAAGGAAAGAAAGGAGGTCGAAAGAAAGTCCCTGCGGACGATGAAAGCATTGCGAGCAGTGACGAAGAATTTGCTGAAGAGAGAGCAGAGAAACAACATTTTTCAGAGAGTTCTGACGATGATCACGAGACTGCTCAAGAAAAACGTTTGAGATTGGCCAAAAAGTATTTGGCTGAGATCGAAGAGGAAGGTGAATAAAAACGAATTTTTTTCCAATATTAATTTGTACCGTATTCTGATTATAAACTAACAATTACTTTTGTAGAAAAGGACAGAGCAGAATTTGAAGAAGGAGCCGTGACAAAAAGGTTGCACGAAGAATATCTCGAAGAAAAGGGTCGTTTGAGAAAAACAGTAGCTTCCAGCTACACAGGACATGCAGATTTATTAGAACTGCGGTGCAAGGATCACAAGAATTCTGTAACGTGTTTGTGTCTCTCGAGCGATGGACATTTTGTTTATTCAGGCTCTAAGGATGGAACCGTGGTTAAATGGTCCTTGGAAGATAGAAAAAAAATTAAAGTTCTCAGGGGAAAAAGAAAATCCGAGGATGGAATAAAAAATGTTAAATGCATAGCCATCAGTACAGACAGTAAATTTTTGGTGAGCTATTTTCTTCTACATCTTGGTATAGTTTATTTTCTCAAATTATACATAAATCTAATTCAGTTCAAATAATGAAATTAATAGGTTGTGGGAGATGCTGGTACGAAAACGATCAGGGTCATGTCTGGTGACGATTTTAAGCTCCTGAAGGAACTCCAGGGCCACAGAGGACCCGTGACTGGATTAGTTTTCCGACGTGACACTCACACACTGTATTCAGCATCCGAAGATCGTAGCGTAAAAGTTTGGAATTTGGACGACATGGCCTATGTCGAATCTCTGTAAGTTTTCACTCAAGGTTGTCTATCTGAAAAAAAAAAATTATCGATAAATCAGAATTCGTCAACTTCTGCGACAGCTTTGGTCATCAAAATGCTGTCACGTCGATAGATGCTCTGTCTCGAGAGCGAGCCATAACGAGCGGAGGTTTCGATCGCTCGATTAGAATTTGGAAAATCGTCGAAGAGTCCCAGCTGATATACAACGGCCAAGGTGGTAGCATCGAGGTCATCAAGCTCATAAACGAGGAAAACTTTCTGAGCTGCGGTGACGACGGGCAGCTCTGTCTCTGGGGTTCGTTGAAGAAAAAACCACTCTGCACGGTGCACGAAGCTCATGGAAAAGACGAGTCTAACGGGCAGCCAAACTGGATATCGAGCATAGCAACGTTACTCAATACAGATTTGGTCGCTTCTGGTGAGAATTCATTTCATTTGTATCGAAATATTTTTTTTTTGGAAAGCAAAATTATTGGAATTATTATGAATTTCCAAGCAGGCTCGAGAGACGGGGTCGTCAGACTGTGGCGTTGTGGTGACTCTTTCAAGAGCCTGACAATGTTGTTCGAGGTAAAATTGGCCGGTTTTGTAAACGCTATGGCGTTTACGCCCGATGGAAAAAATCTCGTGGTCGGTATTGGTCAGGAGCACAGATCGGGAAGGTGGTGGCGAATTCCTGAGGCGAAGAACAGAGTCGTCGTTGTTCCATTGTTAAAAAGTAAGACTAACAAATAAAATGTATAAACCGTTAAAATATAATAATTTTTTCACAAATGGGAAATTTGGAATTTATTTGTCCCTTGCAGGACGAGGTGAACGGATCTTTTTTTCGGGATAAAATTTAATTATGAACTCAATTCTTTGGGATAAATACAGAATGTTGCAGGATTTTTTTGTTTGAATTTTTGGTAAATTGGCAAGGACGTGAATGAAATGAAAGAAATATTGGTCCACAGTACAAGTATTTATTTATTCTGTACAAAAGTCGAGTTATAAAATATTATGTCCCATTTTTAGGTCTTGTTCTTAGTCTTGTATACCAATGCCGTCTTCAGCTCGTATAACAACAATACCATCGTACCGAACCCGCGTGCTTGTCGCTAAGAAACAAAAAAATGATCGAACCGAAGAGTCACTAATGTTCGACGAACGTTTTTCTCCCTAATTTATTCAGTACGAATTAAATTCATTCCAAATTTGTATTCTTAGTAATTTTTTTGCGGATAGGCCGTATCGATAATCAAGCACGCGAGTCCTTTTTCGCTTTGGGCTCGCGCTCTATAATACCATCAGACGACAATATTTTTTTCACATATCTTAGTCACGTTTAACAATCAGTACACCATATGTATTTTTATTTCTTTCGTATTCTTTTTTTTCCCTCCCCATTTTATTTTCTCTTCGCGTATTCCGAAACAAACAAACCTCAAAGCCTCCGTGACTCACTTTCGCCCTCAAAAACTCTTCGTAACTTCCTTTTCTCGTGATCGTTGTCCATCGCTCATAATTAATGACTTTTTTTTTAGCGAAATTAGTCCAACACGACGGACGGATTTTAAAAAACGTTTATTTTTATACGGTTCTTCAAACAAATGACAATAATCGCAATATACAATTATTTTGCTTGCAAACATCAGCTTTTTTCTAGGATGTTCATTTTATATTTTCATCATGTGAACCTTTAAAAATCAGTCACGGAGGCTGTGAAAATTAGAAAATTCGAGTTTCTCTCCTCATCTTCGTTCTCAATCAGTTTCTTCTCGTTCTTGGGCGGGCCAGATAAAAGAGTGCTTCGAATGGTGTGATGTGTAAATGTCTGTGCAACTTTCGATGTGTTACAACGCGCGTTTATGCAGTGACTCGATTTTCCATTGCCTTTCAAATTCATGTTTATTCCTGTGATCTCTTTCGGTTTTCTTCTTTTTCTCTCTCAATCGTTTATTTTCCCAATTTTTCATTAATTCGCGAAATAAAAATTCCATTGACCATTCGTGCGTTTGTATTCGTGTGATTTCTATGACAATCTCGCCTCTATTATGTACATGATACGGGTATGTACATCAAATGGACTAAATCTTTCATCATTTTTTCCCCTCGCACTCACTCAGGCTCTCGTTCTCTCTCTCTCTCTCTTTCTTTCGTAAAATTGGCCCTTCGCTCACGTGCCTTTTATTTTCGCGATGAAAAAAAAACGTGACGAAACGAACGATTCTTCGGCAATCCGGGACACAAGGCTTGACTCGGAATTTCTTTTAAATCTTTTTTAAACCTTAAAACAAACCTAGAACAATTTTTATTCCCAGGAACTATAATTTTTAGAATTATTTTGTAATTACTTTTTAATTAATTTCGTATTTTACAAATAATTATTTTCCATTGAACGTTCTTTTCGGAATCGTGTCCCAAATTTCCATCTTTGATAGTTGTTTCTTTTTTCTACTAACAATCGTAACATCTCGGAGGAATACTTTCAGGCCATAAATTGCAAGGGCCAAAAATCGTCGAGGCAAAGTCCAAAGTAAAACATAAGATTTTATCGAAAATGATTTTCTTTTCGAGATAAACGAAATTACAAAAAAATTATTATTCCTCATTCGACGAGTACTTTTTTTACTTTCTTTTTATACTATCGACATAATCCCTCTATACGTATACAATATATCTATTACATTTTGTTGTTGATGCTGTTTTTTTATTAATCGTGCAAACGGCCGATGGTTTACAAAAGTTTTTTAGTTATTATTCGTTATTTTCTCCCTCTCCCTAATTTGATGCTTAACCGCAAATTTAACTCCTCTCTTTTTTTATCTCCATTTATTTTTTATCTCGATTTTTTCACCTCAACCTTTATGATGAATCTGCACGAAGGTATTGTATTATCGTGTGTGTCAGTGTGAGTGAACAATTATTTCTTCTCGTCCTCAAGAGTGTCCTCGTTTTTGTACCTCGCATTTATCTTCGTGGTTTTTTTTTTTTTTTAATGCGACGATGGAAAGAGATCGTTTTTCGAATCGGTTTGCTCGCCAGGTATACGCGTATGTACGTATACAATGGCTGTCGGTATTTATTCTGTTTTTTTGTCTTGTTATCCTGTTTATTTTCTATTTTTCCTTGTTTATTTATGTTTTTTTCCTGTTGCTCGGTTTTTATAACACTATTTCGCTACAAATGGACTACTTTGCCGTTTTATGAACTCTACGCTACCTTGTATGTAATGTATTTTGTAAAATGTATGAGATTTGCCGGTATAAACGACGGTTTTCCTGCTTCTTGCCTCTCTTTTTTTTTTACTTTTTTTCTGTTTAATCGTATTTTACGTCGCTATCGTGCGCCGGATTACACTCTTTCCGCTCTCGTTCTCCCTCCCTGTATATTGCCTTCGATCTCGTGGAGGCTCAGACGCGTTGAGTACGTTCTCTCGATCGAACGACCGGATTGATCCAAAGAAAAATTTTCACCACTTCAGAAAGCAAATCTTTTTTTTTTCATTATTTTTCAAATATTGGACATTGACGGTGATTTATTCGATTTGGAAAAAATTCGATAGACATCTTTTGGTATTTTTACAATAATTTTTTCCAAATTTGACAAATTCTCGAGTACTACCTGGTCGTCGATCCTCGTTTGTCTGTGTGTGTATTGTTGGCAGTGTGAGTGAGGCAGTGATCAGTGTTTATCGGTTACGAATAATAATCATAGGTTGATAATAATCAGTTGTGTTTTTTTTTCTTTGTTTAAAAATCTTAGACATCAACGTACATCCACTTGATTTTTTTTGTTATTTTTTTACTTTTTTTATTCATCTCTTTAATAATAAATTGTTATTAGAAACCTATCTCGTACTTGCTATGGTATTTGTATTTTTTTTCTTTTTCTCTCTTTCTCTTTAATATAAATTTGCAATCGTTTTTCTTATTTTCTTCGTTTGTTTGTTTCTTCTCCATTCTTTTTAATATACTTAATCGTTATGTTTCTTTTTTTCCATTTATTTACATGACAACCGCGAGTCGGGGATATTTCTGTTTTTTTTTCCTTTTTAACTTTTTCATATTCCTCCGTTCTCTTCTTATTCTCGCGTGCTCCTCTTACACTTGTCGATATCTCGAGAGAGCGAAAATCTCATTCAACGGCTGAGAGTAACAAATTTCCTGCGGATATTTTTATTTTTAAACTGGAAAAACGAATTATTCGTCGTTCGATGTTTCTTTTTCGTTAATCCAATTTACATCGTATTCGCAGAGTATACGTGCAATGAAATAAAGAAAATAAATAAAGAAAATTTTTTAAAGTTGACAGGAGTTTACGAAAAATCATGATTTTCTCAAATGTTTTTCTTTATTTATAGAGAAATATTCGTTGATTTCTCGAGAATTTTCATGATTTTTACATTTTCCCCTCTAGACCACAAAATAAATAAAAACAATAAATAAAAAAGAATACGAAAGAAAACAATTAATTAAAGAATGATGTAGTTGAAGGAAGTTAGTGACAATTTTCAACAGGGACATGAGGGCATTTATTTTTTTTTACGGATAATAAGCGTAGAGAACAAGCTTATTCACTCACCTTAATCCGTCAAAATCCAACGTGAAATGATCGATTATTTTTTTTTTTGAGGAAAGAATTGGGATGGAAGGATTTTTGGAATCGAAAATAAAATAAAACGAGAAAACTGAATCGGTATGTGTGATTTTGTCTATTTTCTATCGATAGTTTCGAGCCTATAAATTATTGTTATACTTGTATTTTTTACCTATTCGCAACTCGTGCGAATCTTTTCAATCATTCACGTGAATTCTAGTTCGCTCTTTCTCGCCGATTTTTTTTTAATTAATTATTATACACATCGCACGTTCACGCTCTCTGCACTCAAATCTCTCTCTCTGCCCTTCATTTTTTCTTCTTCTCCTTTCGCTCACGATTCTCGGGGGGGAAAAACTGTCGAACGACATTTTAAGCCCGGAAAACAATTTTCCCGAGTTTTCGTCGTCGATTTAAAATAATATCGAGAAAAAAAAACAAAAAAGAGGGAAAAGTTCTCGATTTCTCGACGCATCGGATATTCATTTTCCGAAGCGTTTTTCCCATTTTTCTTTTTCTCCTGTAATACTTAGGCTTACAATACTGTAATGGATAACGCGAGCGTTTCTCTTCTTATTTTATCTCCAACAGGTCGATGAACGTGAAAAAAAGAGACGTCGAAAAAAGAAGGAAATAAAAATCAACAATAAACGAAATAAAAAAAAAATAAACATACGTTTCGCTCAAAAAAAGTTCGTGCAGAGTCTTGTCTGTAGTCTCCATGATAGTCATTCCGTTACAATAGCAATATTTACAATAATTTTTATCTCTCGTGCTCTCTATTCTAGAATAATTCTTCGCTCTTCTTCCTTATTTTCCTCTGCTTCAACTCGACATAATAAATTCTTCGTTTATGGCCGCCATTGAACATCGATTATGCTTTTCTCGACATTATTTTTCTCATTAATTATTCTCGTTTCATATACATACACGCGTGTGCCCGTAAAAAAAAAGAAAAGCAAAAATTCTCAAAAATTTGCGAATTCGTCCATTCCGTAACGAATTTCAAAGTCTTTTTCTCGTAGTCGTGAAAATAAAAAAAAATTACATAAGAATATAAAAACAAAGCAAACGCGATAAAGAATCTTCGACGACTTGTCAATAAATTAAGTGCAAATACGAAAAGAGAGAGAGAGAGGGAGAGAGAGAAAAGAGAGAAAAAAGAGAGAAAACGGTTGGGGGAGAGTGAAAATAATTCCGTGCGCGGCCAAGCTCCCGGAGAATCGCGATAAAAAGAAAAGAAAGAAAAAGAAAAGAAGAAAAAAACCGTGACAGAGAGTCAGAGGGAAGCGCGAGAGCGAATTTTGCCTTTCGCAAAATTTTATTCCCTATTAAATTTGATATTTCACTAATTATTACGTAGAATGTCGAGTAATTTTTTTCTTCTCGCCTTGGGATGATAATATAATAATATAATATAATAATAATATTAGTAATTAATAGATAGATAATAAATATAATACAGATCTATGGATAGAGTTCAATATAATACAACTATGATACAAATGTCTTTTCGTCGTTATTTTTTTTTTCGTTACTTTTTTTTTCTCCATTTTTTTGTTTTCCTCCATTTTTTCCCCACTTTCAACATTCACTTTTTACGAATCAATTTTAATCTCATTTTCTTCAAGATTTCGCTCCTCTGCGATCGTCGTGAACTCACGTGTTTCACGATCGTGGCTCAAACTTATTCGTTCGATTATTTCCTCGCGAGATTTATACACTTATTATTTTCTTTTTCGATGAGAGATTTATATTATTATTCGCATTTTTATGGACAAATGAAAATTCACTGGCGAACGATCGCGAGAGGAGAAACGAAATATCTTTTCGATCTAAATTCGGCCAATTAATGGCCAATTGTACATAATCATTAGGAATTTATTTACACGCGTGCTGAATCGTCTCTCTCTCTCTACTTTTCTCTCTCATTCGCATATCGAACTAGTTTATTATATCTTTTCTTTGAACATTTGCATCTATTTCGAGACTTGCTCACGAAACGTAGACGAAAATTTCGAGAGGAGTTCGAATTTGTCATCATCATCGCAATTATTATCGTCAAAACTTTTTCTTTCCCCTCAGTCCTGGATCTTTCGTTACCAGCTCGGAGTGTCTACCGAGGACGAGCTTAGCCACGCGAAATTGAAAAAAAAATCGAACGATCGAGGAGACAATTATTTAGACTACGATCTCTCCTCTCTCCTCTGTCGCTCTTCCCTCCTCTCCTCATTACCATCTTCTCCCTCTCTTTTTAACAGTAGTGATAATAGTGTGGGCGTATCTACGTAGTGTCTAGTAGTATCGTTTAATAGTTAATATGGCTTTTTTTTTAATAAATTTTCGTGTTGGTTTCGGAGCGACGTGTCTCCCGATTTTCTTTTTCGTCGCTTCCTCTCAGCATATTTTCTCGTTACTCTTCGCTCTCGCTCTCGCTCCACTTTTGCCACTGTCCAGTCATGATTCGTTCGGCAATTCGTCGAATCCCGATTATTTCGAATTCTCGCCACTCTCCTTTCTCCATCGAACATTGATGCTTCTCTCTCTCTCTCTCTCTCTCTTTTCGTAATTAACTCTCACTCTCTCGCGATTTATTCTCTCTCGCTCTCACCGATGAACGATTCGTCGCGAATAAATGAATTAAACGTAGGATAATCACAGAAGAAGGGGTTGTTCGACGCATCGCGATAATATATATATATGTATGTATATATAAATGCATATATATATACATATATGTATGTATAATGTGTGTTTTTTCGCATAAATATATAAATATTGTCGCTTCACCGCATTAATACCGGGATTAGGTAGCTCATCGCCATCAGCACGCCGGTCGTCATCAACATCACGCTATTGTGAACGTTCGATCGTCGCGTCAACGCTTCGCCACCGTTGTAAGTCAGCTCCTCGTTCTTCACCACTTCGTTCGGATGGTCCGAGTACTCTTCTGAAAAGTATTTAAAAATGAAATAAGGGATTGGAGCAAAAAATAGTCGACGGGCGGTATTACAAACGTGATGGAAGATCAATTCATTTAAGAAGGATTGGATAATTTTCATGTATCTGATAAATACAAAGATGAAGGAAGGATTCTGGATATTTAAAAGTGCATCGATTTTTTCAAATTGCATTTTTATGTCAGTGCCAACAGTTTTTTGAGAGATAAATCCAGATAGGATGAACACGTTTAATTAATTAGACATGTATGAAAGCTTGGTTATTATCAAAGAGTTTATCTAGACACAGAATGGTAAACGTTTTATTACATTAATCCGTTCAATCAATCAGTTTTAATATTCAATTACCAGGATTTATGCAAATTGAAGCGTTCTAGTACTTAATTATTGCAAATATTTCATGAAAATAAACTGAAATATATATTTTACTAAATGTGAATTGAAGTAGACTTTTTCTTGAAGTATTTCTTTAGAAATGAAGTTGCAAATATCATGCCTAGTTATTCAAGTATTGGATAGTTAACCTTAACCTTATATCCCTTAAAAATATGTAAAATTTTTCTTTTTCCAAATAATTTGGTCTTGGATATTTTTATCGTGAAATGATATTTGATAGTTATAGATAAGGTTGGTTAGAGCTTACTGTTCTTCTTCTTGGGTGGTATTGAAGTTTTAGGTGGCGATGCGGAGGGTGGTCCGTTGTAGATCGGGGGCTGATGAGGATGCGGCGAGTAGACTCCCGGTGGCGGGGCATGCGGCAGGGTCGGCGAGGCCGTCGCCGGCTGATGATGATGAACGTTGCCACCCGGATAAAATCTCTCCCGGTCTCCACCCTTAAGTACGCTCGGTGGTGGCGCCTGTGGCATGCCAGCCGATCCGCCGTTCATGATTCTGTTGCTCGTTGAGCTGCTTGGCATCGTGCTGCTGGTCACCGAGACTGTTGGCAAATCGTTTCGATCTTAATCAATCGCATTTTCCCGGGCGCAGCCCTTTTTCATTTTTCATTCTCAACTATTCCTCGATCTGTCATTTATAAACTATATCTTCTTAGCCATCTCACCTCCACTGGAGTCTTACCAAAGAATTTTACTTTCTCAAATAATACATATTTAACGTTTAAAATGAAAAATGAAAACAAAATTCATTAATTTACGTAAAAGATTGTTAATTTCTTATATTATATTTCAGAACGTTGTACGCAGTAGTTTCCTATAATATTTAAAAAATTATTACTTTTAAAATTGCTTTCGAATTTAGTTTACGAGATTATTCAAGGAATAAAATATATCATTTTAAATTTAGTCGTGGCGAGAATAAATTGGTAAGATATTCGATCGGAGTGGAGACACCGTTTTTTGAACTCACAATTGTTGCGTGACGTTGCGGAGGATGACGAGCCGTTGGTGTCGTTGCCGCAGCATACCTTGAAGACGACCTTCATGTTGTGGGTGGTGCATCGTCCACCGATGCGCCTGTGTAAATCGTCCTTGGACGATGTGCTTATGAAGAAATAATCGTGGCCTGGAAGGAACTCGAGGCCTCCTGGCTGCGGTGTAAATGGCCTGAACGTAATCGTAAAGTACATCGTCTTGTACGGCTTGTCACATACTGCTATAACACGAGGACTAGTGTTCGTTATCCGACACGTTTCGTACTCCTCTTTCGACACCTGCGTATTTTTCAATAAAAATATTATTCGTTAATTTTTCATCACCTCTACTGGCTATAAAAATATAAAAATAAAATTATTTTAACTTGGTTATATAAATGATTAATTACTGGCAAACTTTTAAATTCAAGGTGCCACTTTATAATTCTATATATTATTTGTTACAAGAGATATTATTAAGGGGTATTATTATACTCGATGAAAAATATAAACAATTTTAAAAATTGATTAAAAAATGAGCTTACATTGTAGATGATGTACTTCTCAGGCTCGTCGCTGTATCCTGGATGATAGACAGGGCATATTATATTGACCTGATCATACTCGAATGCCGCATTGTTCTTATTCACGTCTATTATGTGATCGGTGTTGTCGATCCGAAATCTGAAACCATCAAAAGAGGAAAGATCGTTTAAAAATTCGTTCGAAAGTGAAACAAATTATACTACGTCAAAGTATAAAAAATATAACAATATCAAAATATAAAAATATAAAAATATCAATTTTCACGAAAGAAGAATAAATAGCCAACTTGCAATTTTCGAAAATTGGAAAAAATTGGAAAAAATTTCCTAACAATGTTCGAAGGGCAACTTATGCAAAATCGCATTCGGGCCGAATATATATTTATACACGTACTGCGCAAATGTATGTAATCTCGAGAAGTGCGGAGGCGTCGAGGCGCTCGGGAGAAGATTACAAAAAAGAGACAAAAAAGAGAAAAGAATAAAGAGAAAGAGCAAAAAAAAAAGATTTAAAAAAGCTGAAAAAAGTGTGGGGGAGAAGCGAGAGAAGGCGTCGGTGGAGAACTCGCGCGTCCACTCGGTCGAGACCGAGCTCCTTTTTCTCGGACGAATCCTTCGAGAACAACCGGTTCTCCAACCCTCTCCTCCTTTTTCTTTCTCCCGATCTCTCCTTCTCTATCCGGGGGCTCTTTTCTCGTTCCTTTCTCTACATACGTCCATTTTTAAATATATATATATATATATATATATATATATATATATATATATATATATATATATATATAAATAAATATAATAGTATATAGACAG